>JARQWZ010003840.1:0-2500 GCA_033150135.1 Gobio occitaniae
CCTCATCGACACTGCATCCTCAATAAACCGTCTCCGGCGGGATGACTCTTAATTATTAAACTAAATTAACCATACAAACTAAATTACTGATCTAATTACTGATCTAAAGCCCACACTTTCACTGTATGATAATTGAAATGATTTGATGACATTATCGTTTTCTCCAGAACGACTGAATAAAATTCTGTTGCATTATTTTCCTGTTTAACACTGTGAAGCTGCTTTGAAACAATCTGCATTGTTAAAAGCGCTATATAAATAAAGTTGACTTGACTTGACACCACACACACACACACTCTCTCTCTCTCTCTCTCTCTCTCTCTCTCTCACACACACTCTCACACACACACACACACACACACACACACACACACACACACACACACACTCTCGCCGCTGAACACAGAAGATGTGTTGAAGAACAAACCCATTTGACTTTCATTGAAAGTTTCATTTCATTTCATAGGTCTGGAGTGACATTTTATATTTTCCTTTAGTTCGGGGCGCTGACCTGTGACCTCTGACCTCAGATGTCAGTTTTAGGGAGTGATCCTGCTCTTTAGATATAGACATGCAGGATAACGGCGTTCCCGTTAAACGGACATCAGAGGCTCTGGTGTTCCCGATCGATCTCGCTCTTCTATAATAGATGAGTTTATGACTGAAACCGCTCGTGATTACACACACACACACACACACACGTCTGAGTGTACATGTGAAGTGTACAGGAGGTGTGTGAGAGACGTCCGGCTGATGAGAAAGGGTCCCGGAGGAGAGCCGGATCCGCGCCCGGGGGCCATCCGTTCCCCGCCGTTACCATGCGAACACGGCGGGCCTGATGCGGTTACACCGGCGCGCGCGCAGCTCACGGAGCGCGAGAACAGCGACAGATTTACGCGATTCAATCATTCATACGGAGTGTGTGATCAGGGCGGGGCCGCGCGCGCGCGTGTCCGCGGGAGGGGTGGGCGCAACGGGTTCATCGGCGCGCGCGCGTGCGCGTTCGGGAGGGGGTTTATAGGGTGGGATTCCTCTCATTGTTGGCAGTGGAGAGAGACAGACGCGCGACTGAGCCTCGACTGTGATGAGTTTGAGCTCGAGATTCATCAGCTGTTGATACAGCCGGGTGTGTGTGAGAACGACAGAGAGAGAGAGAGAGAGAGAGAGAAGAGGAAGAGGAAGAGAAGAGAAGAGAGAGACGCTGAAAGGATACAACTATGCTGTGCTGTATCAGGAGAACTAAACCGGTAAATATCTGGAGCATTCACCTGCGATGATGATGATGAACACACACACACACACACGCACGCACACACACACACACACACACACACACACACACACACACACACACACACACACACACACACACACACACACACTAAAGCGCGTGAGATCTGTGTTTAATCAGGACTGTACCTGTCAGGTGTGTGTGATGCTCGTGCTGCATTATATGAGGGAAGCTGGAGTGTGTGTGTGTGTGTGTGTGTGTGTGTTGAGTTTCAGGGTGTGGTGTGTGTGTGTGTGTGTGTGTGTGTCAGAGGAATTGTAATGATTTCTCTGGAGATGAGAGTTGGATGTAATTAAGCTGTCAGGCGGGAGTATTCCTGCTTTATGGAGTGATGGAAGGCTTTATGCCCAAAAGATGCGCGCGTGCTCGCGTGTGTGTGTGTGTGAGCCGCGCCTCGCGCCGCTTTTGAGGAATCCTGCCGCGCTCCTGTCGGTGTGTCCGGCTCATCTTTACCGCAGGTGATCCTTTTGTTCTTCCGCTCCGCTGAACGCGACGCGAGCGAGACAGAGGTGTGTGTGTGTGTGTGTGTGTGTGTGAGAGAGATGGAGACATGAGGAAGATGAAGGGTGTGGTCCTGTCTCACTCCTGCAGAAACCACGCGCCGCGCACCCACGCGTCTGCGCGATCCTTTATTTGAACGCCGTGACACTGAATCAGGTGCAGATCTGACGTCAGCGCGTCTTAATGAAGCGTGAATATTCATGAGTGTGCGTCAGTGCAGGTGAATTATAAACGCGAGCGTGTTTAAGGTATGCCTCGTGTGTGTGTGTGTGTGTGTGTGTGTGTGTGTGTGCGCGCGCGCGTCGTGGGGAGCGGGTGGATTTAAGGTGTGGGCTCCTTCCACAGATCCACTGTGAGCAGATCCGGCATAATTTGATCTTCTTATGATTATTTATTGAGAAAACATCCCATAATTCGCATGCGCTATGAGTTTATTCCCCATAATGAGAGGAATGGTCTCCTGGGAGCACCAGTTGATCTGAACGCCTGTGTCCGCTTTCGCTTCTGGTCATTTTATAGCCTTTTGTTTTAGCCTGACCTTTGAACCCAACAGCCCAAACCCGGATGACCCCTGACCTCACAGACGTGTGTGTGAGGATGAGTCTCCAGATGATGTCAGACCTGTCCATCTCTGTGACTGGACACGCCCTCGTCCTCCAGCACTGCATCACTGTAACGCTGTAGTGGCTCCTCCCCCTAGTGGGCGGA
>JARQWZ010003840.1:7500-90000 GCA_033150135.1 Gobio occitaniae
AGTCAGAACTCAAATGCCTTCATCTCATCTCGGCATGCGTTCAGTTCAGTTTATGATTTCTGCTTGAGTTTGTTCTGTGAATGTTTTTGTCATGCATTATATGTGTCACATTTTCTTTCATTTTATGCTTTTATGCTTTTCTTCATTAGACACATTTGAGTATTAAATTAAAAGGCCCTCTGTGGACCAATGCCCGCCTGGACCCTGATGGACAAGGTAAATATTGACCCTTGATATTCAGCTGTCTCGTCTTTCCCCTGACTCTCGCTCACACCTTTAACTCTGGCATATCTCTGATTATTAATATGAGCACGTTCATTAAAACACACTGACATCAGACAAGTGTGTGATCCTGAAGGCTCCACTCCAGCTCCATCACGTCTGGAGGAATCCCAGCAGGAAACCGGCGGCTTGAGATCCGTCTGGGCGATGATCATTCACCTCCTAAGACTCAGAGTGAAGATGAGACGCACCGATTCTCGCTGTCACCAGTCCCAGGAAACTCACTCGGCACATTTTTAATTATGGGATGGCAACAGCCGACAGTCCATCTGAGCTCTAAGTTAGAAATCACTGGTCCAGATTCTTCAACTGGACATCCAATAAAACATGTCATAATAGTACAGATGCCTGATGGGAAGGCCCATTCACACAACAATATAGTTTTACATATCATTCAGAAAAGTCTAAATATAGCTCTTAGTCCCGGGCCTTTGGAACAGATCCATGTGTCCAGTCGGTCGGTCAAACTTGAAACTTGACCCTCCAGGTGTGGTGATGTAGATCCTCTTTCAGACGGTCACGCCCTAATTAGTGCCCTATAAAACACCCAACGTGGCGGGAATCCATTGCTTCCTTGATCTCCACTTTGTTGCAAGACATGGAAGCTCAATACTTTATATTTAGTGTGTAATCCAGTTACTTTAAGGTCGGGCGTCTGTCTGTGGGCAGCCTTCCAGGATTTAATCTGTTTTCACTTCCAGAGTAAGGCATAAACCAAACCAACGTTGTAAGATCCGAGGGAACTTGTCTCTGGTGTGGCTAATCCGGTCAGATTCGTAGGATGTGCTTTGGGTTCACGGGTTGCTTCCCTGTAGTGGTCGCCCCAGCGCCCTATCGGTAAGGGTAAGGGCTTGGCCTGAGGTCAAGGACCCTTTCCACTGTGTCTCAGGGGTTGTACCTCAGTTGTAGACCCATACCACAGATAAATATTGTGGAAAGAGTAACCCTTCCTGTTCGAACCGCCCGCTCCAAGTGGGACTCGAACCCCGGTCCGTCGGCATGAAAGTCGGACGCTCTAACAAGGAGGCTAAAGGCTGCAACCCCTAGCGTCAGTCGCTACAGCGATCAGAGGAGTGAGGTTTACTCGCACAGCGACTACTAGCTGACTACTAGCCGTTACACTCACCCCCCTAAACCTCACTCCCATCCGGGTCATGGCACCAATGTCACCCCTCCTGTTCAACCTGCTCCAAGCGGGACTCGAACCCGGGTACGCCATGAACGATATCATCATCCATCGTGATGCCACGCCCCAATAGTTGCCAGCAGCCATATCACCCTGTAGCCCAAGACTGGTTTCCCACTGAAGCTATGCAGCGTTGAGCCTGGTCAGTACCTGGATGGGAGACCAACTGGGAAAACTAGGCTTCTGCTGGAGGAGGTGTTAGTAAGGTGTTAGTAATCATCCCCATATATATACACGATTGGCTTCATCACTCTGTCTCCTCTCCACCAATCAGCTGGTGTGTGTGTGTGTGGTGGGTGTTCTGGCGCAAAATGGCTGCCGTCGCATCATCAGTTGGTGCTGCACATTGGTGTGGTTGAGGAGATTCCCCCTTCTATATGTAAAGCGATTTGAGTGCCTAGAAAAGCACTATATAAATGTAACAAATTATTAATTAATTAATAATGAGAGTCGGACACTCTAACTAGGAGGCTAAAGGCTGCAACCCCTTGTGTCAGTCGCTAGAGCGATCAGATGAGTGAGGTTTACTCGCACAGCGACTACTAGCTGACCTCCGTTACACTGACCCCCCTAAACCTCACTCCCATCCGGGTCATGGCACCAATGCAACCCCTCCTGTTCAACCCACCCGCTCCAAGCGGGACTCGAACCCTGGTCCGCCGGCATGAGAGTCGGACGCTCTAACAATGAGGCTAAAGGCTGCAACCTCTAGTGTCAGTCACAAGAGCGATCAGAGGAGTGAGGTTTACTCACACAGCGACTACTAGCTGACACTCACCCCCCTAAACCTCACTTGATTATTGGACTCCTCAAAAAAGGGGGCATTAGAGAGGTGGAAAAAGGTGATGGCAAGACGTTTTTTCACTCATTATTTCCCCATACCCAAACAAGATTGAGGTCTATGGCCAATCTTCTTGCCCCTGAAATGCAAAATGCTGACAGTTCTGAGGGTAAACAAAGGCGATTGGTTTATCACTCAAGGATGCCTACTTCCAGATTCTACTTGATAAGTCGTTGGCAGTATCTGAGGTTTCAGTTGTTCACGCCACTATGGGTGTTTTATGGGGCAATAATCAGGGCGTGATCGGCACAGTCTTAAAGAGAATCCACGTCAGAGAGTCAAATTCCCGAACATGCAGAATATATAAAGCAGTGGTCTCTTCACCCAGAGTAACCGAGTGTTTTCTCTATTGCAGATGAATTAGAATCATGAAGAGAATCTGTTGAACTAGCTGATCAGTAAGACCTCAGTATGAACCCTTTAACTGCTATAAAATCAAAGCAAGTTGTGTTATTACAAAATGTGAGGTTCCTGTGAGATTCACTTCTGTCACAAACCAGCGGCCAAATATGAAACCCTTCCAACCATGAACCCTTTCCCGATATGTGTAGCGATGACTTGAGTGTGCTCAGATGAGTCTGTTTGAGTTACTGAAGCTGCTTGTGTTCTCAGGTTGAGAAGAATGAAGAGGCCGATCAGGAGATCAAGCAGGATGGACCCAAACCGGAGGAAAACGCCCACAAGGCCGCCACCAAGATCCAGGCCAGCTTTCGTGGACACATCACCCGGAAAAAAATGAAAGACGGAGAGAAAGAAGAGGACAACGACGCCGTTCCAGACGAGTCCGCCGAGACCGCAGAGGAGAAGGAGGAGAAGGAGGAGCGAGTCTCTCCGTCCGAGGAGAAACCGGCCGAGGTTTCCACGGAAACGGCAGAGGAGAGCAAAGCAGCCGAGCAGCCCAACTCGCCTGCCGAAGCCCCGCCCACCTCTGCCGCTGACCCCGCCCCCTCAGACACGCCCGCTAAAGAGGAAGCGCAGGAGCAGCAGCAGGAAGCGGAGAATCCTAAAGAGGCTGATGCAAACGCACAGAAGGAGGACGAGAAGCAGGAGGAAGCCAAACAAGCCCATGTGCCTGATGCCGCCCCCGCCCCTGCCCCTGAGAGCCAGGAAACAGACCAAATAGACAAAAAAGGTGCGTCACAAACACAAACACACACACCCATCAGCAGTGTTGGGGAAAGTTACTTTGAAAAGTAATGCATTACAATATTGCGTTACTCCCTTAAAAAGTAACTCATTGAGTTACTTATTTACTTTTTAAGAAAAGTAATGCATTGCGTTACTTTTCCGTTACTTTTTCTCACCTGGGCGGGGCTTGTTTTTGTTTTTTTTTATAACAAAAAAGTTTTTTGTGCAACGGTAAAGACCTCTTCATACCAAAATGTAAATAATAAGCCCCAGGCTGAGGTAAAAATGCAGATTCCCGCATGAACAGTAGAGGGCGCAGCTCTGGATAATGGAGGATAGATGCAGGAGAAAAAAGTTTTACCAATAAAAACAAAAAATCTAGTAATTTTCATCATCAAAGGTCAGCAGCAAGACATTGGTCAATTAACCCTCTGGGGGTCTTCGTCATTTCTGACCCGAATATTATTATTATTTTTTTAAATGTTAAAAATCGTAGCTTCATCGGAATGGTACGAAACTTGGTGACTTTATTGGTACCTGGCATATGAACACACAAAAAAATTGGGGACAGGATTTGAAAAGTCTAAGTGGTCGTCAAAAAAATGGGAAATTGGCAAAAATATGAAAATACAGAGTTTTTTTGTGCATACAATCTACAAATCAGCCAGGATGCAGAAAAAAAGACTCAACAGTGAAGGGGTGAATCTCTAAAACATCAAGAGTGCAAAGCAGACAAAAAAAACACACACACAAAAACACAATTAGCTTTTGGAATGACGCGTTAATTTGTGTGTGCGTGTGTTTTTGTGTGTTTTTGTGTGTGTGTGAGTGTATTTGTCTGTTTTGCACTCTTGATGTTTTAGAGATTCACCCCTTCACTGTTGAGTCCTTTTTTCTGCGTCCTGGCTGATTTGTAGATTATATGCACAAAAAAACAAATTTCCCATTAATTTCCTATGGGGGTCATTTTTGACCTGAAAGTCCTGAATGTGACTATTTTTTTTTACGACCACTTAGACTTTTCAAATCCTGTCCCCAGGATTATTTTTTTGTGTGTTCATATACCAAGTACCAATCAAGTCACCAAGTTTCGGACCATTTCGATGAAGCTACGATTTGTTAAATTTTTTTATAAAACGCAAGATCAACTATAGTGGTATAAATGTGCCATTGCGTGATAGAAATGCTCAATGTGTCCACCGGATGGCACCGATCTCATTTAAAACATTGCTTTCATGAGGCCTAGGCTTGACTCTAAAATGAAATACAGCTTTAATAAAAAAAAATAAAAAATAAAAAAAAAATATATATATATATATATATATATATATATATATATATATATATATATATATATATATATATATATATATATATATATATATATATATATATACACATACATACATACATACATACATACACACACATATATATATATATATATATATATATATATATATATATATATATATATATATATATATATATATATATATATATATATATATACACAGATTTTTTTATTATATTCAATGGGAAAAAATGGGTCATAATTATTGCATAAAGTCATTTTTGACCCGAAAGTCCTGAGTGTGACCCATAAATGAAGAACCCCAGAGGGTTAAATATAAAGGTAGATTATGCATAAAAATAGTTTTATTTATTATTATTTATACATGTCTAGAACTACAATAACCATCATGTTCACACACACACACACACACACACACACCTCTGCACTAACTCTCAACATGAGCTGTCAGTCAAAATAATGTGAAAAAGTAACTCAGATATTTTGTTGTAAATTTGAAAAGTAATGCGTTACTTTACTAGTTACTTGGAAAAAGTAATATTATTACGTAACTCAAGTTACTTGTAATGCGTTTCCCCCAACACTGGTCATCAGTGTGTGTGTAGAGTAAAACACTTTAACTAGACACAAGGGACTGTATTTGATCAGACATCGACTTGACTATCAACAAGAGCTTCAGTTAGCAAAGATGAACACACGCATGACACATGTACTATAGCTAATGCATCAACTAATGGGATCTCGCGGTAAATGTAAATCCATTAACTCTGACATGTTTCATGACTCCAGTTCTCTGCGGTTTGACTGAGAGCTCTTCCCCCAAGCGCTGGTTTGTAAGTGCGTGTGTGTGTGTGTGGTCTTTGCAGAGGCCGTTGAAGACTCTAAACCAGCAGAGGAGGCCGTTTCAGACGCCGGCAAAGAGGAGAAGGTTTAACGGACGACCAGTGAAATGTAACATCATTAATTGATTGACAGCCTGCTCTTCGCCCTGATGATGATGATGAAGGCAGTCTGCTTTATGTTTGTCCTCTCTTTTCTGGTGTGGCCATGATTTTCTGCCATTTGGAGGGAGTTTTCCGATGCAGCCGCGGACACAAAGCTTGAGCTCTTCTCCTCCAGCGGTCCAGCGCTGCTCTTCTGTCCATCCGTCTGCCCTTCTCACCGCATGAGAATCCTTCCTCCAGAGACCAGAACCTTCTCACACACACCCAACTAATACATGTGGCTTCTTTTAATGTCCGTGGTGTTGTTATGACCGTTTAATTGGAGATATTGCTGCACTGATGTTTAAAATGGAGAAAATCCAACAAAAAGAAAAAGCGCCAGCCTTTCTGTTCAAGTGAGTTTGAATCTAAGGAGTAAAATCGTGGAAAATGGTTTCATGTCTGTTTTCAAAATAAAGAAATGTGCCAATTACCTTGTTCTTTCAGTCTGAGTTTGTCTGATTTACAGTAGATGAGTATTATATTTAATGTGTGATCAAATAAGTTCTTATCTGAAGGAGCTGAGGGATTCTTTTAATGTTTCAGAATTCACACATTGATTTCATCATTGCAGAGATCGTTTGAAATTAAAATGTAACCTCTTACTTTTATTATACTCAGCATGATCATCTCAACTGTACAGAATTCATACTTAATACATTAATACGGAATTTATATATGTATATATTAAATAAATGGCAATGTAACTGTAGTGTGCACTTGTTATAAAAAGCATGTGCATCTGTTGCCTGAGATTATAATTATTGCTGCTGACTTCTCCCTGCTCTAAGATTGTTTAACTCACAGTCCCTGCATTATTAATTACAGGTCAAACGTCTGAATTTATCAAGTTCTCGCTCAAATGAGCATTGACCTAAAACTTCATATTTCACTTGTAAAAAAAACCCCCAAAAACTTAAACGTAAAATTCTTATGAAAAGTATACTATAAAATGCTTAATGAAAATACTTATAAAAAGTGTTCTCACAAAATGTTTATAGAAAATAGGGTTCTATTAGTATTTTCTATAAAAATTGTATAATTGCACTTTTCATAAGTATTTTCTATAAGAATTTTACAAGTACACTTTTCATTAGTATTTTCTATAACTATTTTAGAAGTACACTTTTCATAAGTATTTTATAAGTACATTTTTCATGAGTATTTCATAAGTATTTCATAAGTACTTAATATGTACAATTTTTATAAGTATTTTATAATTATTTCATAAGTACTTAATATGTACACTTTTCATAAGTATTTTATAAGTACACTTTTCATAAGTATTTCATAAGTATTTTATAAGTACAATTTTCATTAGTATTTTATAAGTATTTCATAAGTACTTAATATGTACACTTTTCATAAGTATTTTATAATTATTTAATAAGTACTTAATATGTACACTTTTCATAAGTATTTCATAAGTATTTTATAAGTATTTCATAAATATTTTATAAGTATTTCATAAGTACTTAATATGTACACTTTACATAAGTATTTTATAAGTATTTCATAAATATTTTATAAGTGTTTCATAAGTACTTAATATGTACACTTTACATAAGTATTTTATAATTATTTCATAAATATTTTATAAGTATTTCATAAGTACTTAATATGTACACTTTACATAAGTATTTTATAAGTATTTCATAAGTACTTAATATGTACACTTTTCATAAGTACACTTTTCATAAGTATTTTATAAGTATTTCATAAATATTTAATATGTACACTTTACATGAGTATTTTATAAGTATTTCATAAGTACTTAATATGTACACTTATCATAAGTATTTCATAAGTATTTCATAAGTATTTTATAAGTACACTTTTCATAAGTATTTTATAAGTATTTCATAAGTATTTTGTAAGTACACTTTTCATAAGTAATTTATAAGTATTTAATAAGTATTTTATAAGTACACTTTTCATAAGTATTTCATTAGTATTTTATAAGTACACTTTTCATAAGTATATCATAAGTATTTTATAAGTATATCATAATTATTTCATAAGTATTTCATAAGTATTTTATAAGTATTTTATAAGTATTTCATAAGTATTTCATATGTACACTTTTCATAAGTATTTTATAAGTATTTCATAAGTATTTCATAAGTATTTCATATGTACACTTTTCATGAGTATTTTATAATTATTTCATAAGTACTTAATATGTACACTTTTCATAAGTATTTTATAAGTATTTTATAAGTATTTCATAAGTATTTCATATGTACACTTTTCATGAGTATTTCATAAGTATTTCATAAGTACTTAATATGTACACTTTTCATAAGTATTTTATAAGTACACTTTTCATAAGTATTTCATTAGTATTTTATAAGTACACTTTTCATAAGTATTTTACATTTACATTTACATTACATTCCAAAGCGACTTAAAAATAAGGGCAATAGAAGCAGCTAGAGCAGTCGAAGGGCAACAATATCAGCAATATGCAAGTGCTGTAACAAGTCTCAGTTAGTCTAGCACAGAACAGAATTTTTTTTTTTTTATAAATTAGACAGACAGACAATGAATAGAATGATAAGTGCTATTCTCGATTGGTCAGGTGTTGCTGGAAGAGATGTGTCTTTAGACGTTTTTTGAAAATGGCTACAGACTCGGCCGCACAAATTGAGATAGGCAGGTCATTCCACCAGGTGGGAACGGTCCAGGAAAAGGTCTGTGACAGCGATTTCATGCCTTTTTGGTATGGCACCACAAGGTGTCGTTCACTGGCAGAACGCAAGTTCCTGAAGGGTGTGTAAGTCTGAACGAGCGAGTTTAGGTATATTGGTGCAGAGCCAGTGGATGTTTTGAAGGCGAGCACCAGTGCCTTGAATTTAATGCGAGCGGCTATTGGTAGCCAGTGCAGACTGATGAGGAGAGGCGTGACGTGTGCTCTCTTCGGCTCACTAAAGACCAACCTCGCCGCTGCATTCTGGATCAGTTGCAAGGGTTTGGTAGTGCATGCCGGAAGGCCCGCAAGAAGAGCATTACAGTAGTCCAGTCTGGAGAGAACGAGAGCTTGGACCAGTAGTTCTGTGGCATGATCTGATAGGAAGGGTCTAACCTTCCTAATGTTGAATAGTGCAAATCTGCAGGACCGGGTTGTTGCAGTGATGTGGTCAGTGAATTTTAGCTGATCATCAATCACAACCCCAAGGTTCCTGGCTGTCCTGGACGGAGTTATGGTTGATGAATCTAGCTGAATCGAGAGAATGGAGAAGTAAAATACTTATTTCATTAGTATTTTACAAGTACACTTTTCAGAAGTATTTCATAAGTATTTGATAATTATTTCATAAGTATTTAATATATACACTTTTCATGAGTATTTCATAAGTACGGTATTTCATAAGTAATTAATATGTACACTTTTCATAATAAAAAAAAATTATACGTTTTTCATAAGTATTTTATAAGTATTTCATAAGTATTTTATAAGTATTTCATAAGTATTTCATAAGTATTTTATAAGTATTTCATAAGTATTTAATATGTACACTTTTCAGAAGTATTTCATAAGTACGGTATTTCATAAGTACTTAATATGTACACTTTTCATAAGTATTTTATAATTACACTTTTCATGAGTATTTCATAAGTACGGTATTTCATAAGTACTTAATATGTACACTTTTCATAAGTATTTTATAAGTATTTTATAAGTATTTCATAAGTATTTTATAAGTATTTTATAAGTATTTTATAAGTATTTCATAAGTATTTTATAAGTATTTCATAAGTATTTAATATGTAAACTTTTCATAAGTATTTCATAAGTATTTAATATGTACACTTTTTTATAAGTATTTCATAAGAATTTTATAAGTACACTTTTCATAAGTATTTTATAAGTACACTTTTCATAAGTATTTTATAAGTATTTCATAAGTATTTTATAATTATTTCATAAGTACTTAATATGTACACTTTTCATAAGTATTTTATAAGTATTTCATAAGTATTTGATAATTATTTCATAAGTATTATTTAATATGTACACTTTTCATAAGTATGTTATAAGTATTTCATAAATATTTTATAAGTACACTTTTCATAAGTATTTTATAAGTATTTTATAAGTATTTCATAAGTATTTTGTAAGTACACTTTTCATAAGTATTTCATTAGTATTTTACAAGTACACTCTTCATAAGTATTTTATAAGTATTTCATAAGTATTTTATAAGTATTTCATAAGTATTTCATAAGTATTTTATAAGTATTTCATAAGTATTTTATAAGTACACTTTTCATAAGTATTTTATAAGTATTTTATAAGTATTTCATAAGTATTTTGTAAGTACACTTTTCATAAGTATTTCATTAGTATTTTACAAGTACACTCTTCATAAGTATTTTATAAGTATTTCATAAGTATTTTATAAGTATTTCATAAGTATTTCATAAGTATTTTATAAGTATTTCATAAGTATTTTATAAGTATTTTATAAGTATTTCAGAAGTATTTTATAAGTATTTTATAAGTATTTCATAAGTATTTCATAAGTATTTAATATGTACACTTTTCATAAGTTTGTCATAAGTATTTTATAAGTATTTCATAAGTATTTTATAAGTATTTTATAAGTATTTCATAAGTATTTCATAAGTATTTAATATGTACACTTTTCATAAGTAGTTCATAAGTATTTTATAAGTACAATTTTCATTAGTATTTTATAAGTACACTTTTCATGAGTATTTCATAAGTATTTTGTAAGTACAATTTTCATTAGTATTTTATAAGTACACTTTTCATGAGTATTTCATAAGTACGGTATTTCATAAGTAATTAATATGTACACTTTTCATAATAAAAAAAAAATATAAGTATTTCATAAGTATTTTATAATTATTTCATAAGTACTTAATATGTACACTTTTCATAAGTATTTCATAAGTATTTAATATGTATGCTTTTCATAAGTATTTCATAAGAATTTTATAAGTAAAATTTTCATTAGTATTTTATAAGTACACTTTCCATGAGTATTTCATAAGTATTTCATAAGTACTTAATATGTACACTTTTCATAAGTATTTTATAAGTATTTTATAAGTATTTCATAAGTATTTAATATGTACACTTTTCATAAGTATTTCGTAAGTATTTCATAAGTATTTTATAATTATTTCATAATTATTTCATAAGTATTTAATATGTACACTTTTCATAAGTATTTTATAAGTATTTCATAAGTATTTTATAATGATTTCATAAGTACTTAATATGTACGCTTTTCATAAGTATTTTATAAGTATTTCATAAGTATTTTATAAATACACTTTTCATAAGTATTTTATGAGTATTTTATAAGTATTTCATAAGTATTTTATAAGTATTTTATAGTATTTCACAAGTATTTAATAAGTACACTTTTCATAAGTATTTCATAAGTATTTTATAAGTATTTCATAAGTATTTTATAAGTATTTCATAAGTATTTTATAAGTACACTTTTCATAAGTATTTTATAAGTATTTCATAAGTATTTTATAAGTACACTTTTCATAAGTATTTTATAAGTATTTCATAAGTATTTTATAAATACACTTTTTATAAGTATTTTATAAGTATTTCGTAAGTATTTTGTAAGTACACTTTTCATAATTATTTAAAAAGTATTTTATAAGTATTTCATAAGTATTTTATAAATACACTTTTCATAAGTATTTTATAAGTATTTCATAAGTATTTTATAATTATTTCATAAGTATTTAATATGTACACTTTTCATAAGTATTTTATAAGTATTTCATAAGTATTTTATAAGTATTTCATAAGTATTTCATAAGTACACTTTTCATAAGTATTTCATAAGTATTTTATAAGTATTTCATAAGTATTTAATATGTACACTTTTCATAAGTATTTTATAAGTCTTTCATAAGTATTTTATAAGTATTTTATAAGTATTTCACAAGTATTTCATAAGTACACTTTTCATAAGTATTTCATAAGTATTTTATAAGTATTTCATAAGTATTTAATATGTACACTTTTCATAAGTATTTTATAAGTATTTCATAAGTATTTTATAATTATTTCATAAGTACTTAATATGTACACTTTTCATAAGTATTTTATAAGTATTTCATAAGTATTTTATAAGTATTTCATAAGTATTTTATAAGTACACTTTTCATAAGTATTTCATAAGTATTTTATAAATACACTTTTCATAAGTATTTTATAAGTATTTTATAAGTATTTCGTAAGTATTTTGTAAGTACACTTTTCATAATTATTTAAAAAGTATTTTATAAGTATTTCATAAGTATTTTATAAATACACTTTTCATAAGTATTTTATAAGTATTTCATAAGTATTTTATAATTATTTCATAAGTATTTAATATGTACACTTTTCATAAGTATTTTATAAGTATTTCGTAAGTATTTTATAAGTATTTTATAAGTATTTCATAAGTATTTCATAAGTACACTTTTCATAAGTATTTCAGAAGTATTTTATAAGTATTTCATAAGTATTTAATATGTACACTTTTCATAAGTATTTTATAAGTATTTCATAAGTATTTCATTAGTATTTTATAAGTACACTTTTCATAAGTATTTTATAAGTATTTCATAAGTATTTAATATGTACACTTTTCATAAGTATTTTATAAGTACACTTTTCTTAAGTTTTATTTATAATTTCCTGCAACTCAATTCAGAAAAAACTGAATTTTTAATTATTGGACAAAAAAGCTCCACAAGTAGTAACCTAGAATACTGTCTAACACTTGATGGCTGTTCTGTCAAGTCCTCGTCGTCAGTGAGGAACCTGGGTGTGCTCTTTGATACCAATCTTTCGTTTGAAAGCCACGTTTCTAGCATCTGTAAAACTGCTTTCTACCATCTTAAAAATATATATAATATTATACTACATATTATACTCCATCACGTCTACTGCGGTCTCAAATTCTGGCCAGTTGATCATACCGAGAATATCCAAATCAACTGCAGGCGGTCGATCGTTTTCCTATTTAGTGCCTAAACTCTGGAACAGTCTTCCTAAAATTGTTCGGGAAGCAGACACACTCTGTCAGTTTAAATCTAGACTAAAAACACATCTCTTTACTGTGGCATACACATAAAACACTTTTTCAATGAAATGATTGTTAGGCTGCATTAACTAGGTCAGCCGGAACCGGGAACACTTCCCATAACACCTGATGTACTCGTTACATCATCAGAAGAATGGCATCTACGCTAATGATAGTCTCTCTGTTTTATCCCGAGGTTTACTGCAGTCAGCCGGATCCGGGCCGTATCCAGTTCAGATGGTGGACCTGCGCCCAGAGAAGACCAACACAGGACCCCGAAGTGTCTGGGAGACCGTGATTAGACTCCCCCTGCAACTGCCTCATCGACACGGCATCTCAATAAACCCGTCTCCGGCGTGTTGACTCAGATTGTTCGAATATTACAATTAAATAATACTTAAATCGGTATGTCATCCTCAATAAACCCGTCTCCAGCGTGTTGCCTCCGATCATTCGAATATTGCACTTTAATAATTATTTAATGAACATCATCCTCAATAAACTCGTCTCCAGCATGTTGCCCCCGGTCCCTCGAATATTCTGATCTATTATGACCTCCGAGCTGTAAAACTGCCAGAATAATAATAATAATACGCTGTTTGTTAATTGGCCAGAGGAGAACTGGCACCCCGACTGAGCCTGGTTTCTCCCAAGGTTTATTTTTCTCCATTAGGTCACCTAATGGGGTTTTGGTTTCCTTGCCACTGTTGCCTCTGGCTTGGCGTGCTCAGTTGGGGACACTAAATTTTTCAACTAAACATCGAAATACATCTAAATAATAAACTAAATTAACCATTTAAACTCAATTACTGATCAAATTCGGCCGAATTCTCCTCTCCAGTACCCTGGCATAGACTTTCCCGGGGAGGCTGAGAAGTGTGATCCCCCTATAGTTGGAACACACCCTCCGGTCCCCCTTTTTAAAAAGAGGAACCACCACCCCGGTCTGCCATCCCAGAGGCACTGTCCCCGACCGCCACGCGATGCTGCAGAGGCGTGTCAGCCAAGACAGCCCCACAACATCCAGAGACTTGAGGTACTCAGGGCGGATCTCATCCACCCCCGGTGCCTTGCCACCGAGGAGTTTCTTGACCACCTCGGTGACTTCAGCTTGGGTGATGGACGAGTCCCCCTCTGAGCCCCCAGCCTCTGCTTCCTCCATGGAAGACGTGACGGCGGGATTGAGGAGATCCTCGAAATATTCCTTCCACCGTCCGACAACATCCCCAGTTGAGGTCAACAGCCGCCCATCGCCACTGTAAACAGCGTTGGTAGGGCACTGCTTCCCCCTCCTGAGGCGCCGGACGGTTTGCCAGAATCTCTTCGAGGCCAGCCGATAGTCCTTTTCCATGGCCTCACCGAACTCCTCCCAGGCCCGAGTTTTTGCCTCCACAACCACCCGGGCTGCAGTCCGTTTAGCCTGCCGGTACCTGTCAGCTGCCTCAGGAGTCCCACAAGCCAGCCAGGCCCGATAGGACTCCTTCTTCAGCTTGACGGCATCCCTTACTTCCGGTGTCCACCACCGGGTTCGGGGATTGCCGCCTCGACAGGCACCGGAGACCTTGCGTCCACAGCTCCGAGCAGCCGCTTTGACAATGGAGGTGGAGAACATGGTCCACTCGGACTCAATATCTCCAGCCTCCCTCGGGATCCGGTCGAAGCTCTGCCGGAGGCAGGAGTTGAAGATCTCTCTGACAGGAGACTCGGCCAAACGTTCCCAGCAGACCCTCACAGTACGTTTGGGTCTACCGAGTCTATCCAGCTTCCTCCCCCGCCATCGGATCCAACTCACCACCAGGTGGTGATCAGTTGACAGCTCCGCCCCTCTCTTCACCCGAGTGTCCAAGACATACGGCCGCAGGTCAGATGAAACGACCACGAAGTCGATCATTGACCTACGACCTAGGGTGTCCTGGTGCCATGTGCACTGATGGACACCCTTATGCTTGAACATGGTGTTCGTTATGGACAAACTGTAACTTGCACAGAAGTCCAATAACTGAACACCACTCGGGTTCAGATCAGGGGGGCCGTTCCTCCCAATCACGCCCCTCCAGGTTTCACTGTCATTGCCCACGTGGGCGTTGAAGTCCCCCAGTAGAACGACGGAGTCCCCAGTCGGAGCACTCTCCAGCACCCCTCCCAGGGACACCAAGAAGGTCGGGTACTCTGCACTGCTGTTTGGCCCGTAGGCACACACAACAGTGAGAGACCTATCCCCGAGCCGAAGCCGCAGGGAAACGACCCTCTCGTTCACCGGGGTAAACTCCAACACATGGCGGCAGAGCTGGGGGGCTATAAGCAAACCCACACCAGCCCGCCGCCTCTCACCATGGGCAACTCCAGAGTGGTGAAGAGTCCATCCCCTCTCGAGAAGTGTGGTTCCAGAGCCCAAGCCGTGCGTGGAGGTGATTCCGACTATCTCTAGTCGGAACCTCTCAACCTCACGCACAAGCTCAGGCTCTTTCCCCGCCAGCGAGGTGACATTCCATGTCCCAAGAGCTAGTTTCCGTGTCCAGGGATCGGGTCGTCTAGGCCCCCGCCTTCGACTGCCGCCCGATTCGCTTTGCACCGGCCCCCTACGGTCCCTCCCGTGAGCGGTGAGCCCACGGGAAGGTGTCCCCACGTCGCTCCTTTGGGCTGAGCCCGGCCGGACCCCGTGGGGAAAGGCCCGGCCACCAGGCGCTCGCATACGAGCCCCAACCCCAGGCCTGGCTCCAGGGTGGGGCCCCGGCTGCGCCATACCGGGCGACGTCACGGTCCTCCTTTTCTTTGGCATCATAAGGGTTTTTGAACTGCTCTTAGTCTGACCCGTCACCTAGGACCTGTTTGCCTTGGGAGACCCTACCAGGGGCATATAGCCCCGGACAACGTAGCTCCTAGGGTCATTCGGGTACTCAAACCCCTCCACCACGTTAAGGTGGCAGTTCATGGAGGAGCCGATAGTGGAACCTCGGATTCAGGAGGAACAGTGTGGTTTTCGTCCTGGTCGTGGAACACTGGACCAGCTCTATACCCTCTACAGGGTACTGGAGGGTTCATGGGAGTTTGCCCAACCAGTCCACATTTGTTTTGTGGATTTGGAGAAGGCATTCGACTGTGTCCCTCGCGGCGTCCTGTGGAGGGTGCTGGGGGAATATGGGGTCCGGGGTCCTTTGCTGAGGGCTGTCCGGTCCCTGTATGACCGAAGCAGGAGTTTGGTCCGCATTGCCGGCAGTAAGTCAGACTTGTTCCCGGTGCATGTTGGACTCCGGCAGGGCTGCCCTTTGTCGCCGGTTCTGTTCATAATTTTTATGGACAGAATTTCTAGGCGCAGCCAAGGGCCGGAGGGTGTCAGGTTTGGGGACCACACGGTTTCGTCTCTGCTCTTTGCGGATGACGTTGTCGTGTTGGCCCCTTCTAACCAGGACCTTCAGCATGCACTGGGACGGTTTGCAGCCGAGTGTGAAGCGGCTGGGATGGGGATCAGCACCTCCAAATCCGAGGCCATGGTCCTCAGTCGGAAAAGGGTGGCTTGCCCACTTCAGGTTGGTGGAGAGTTCCTGCCCCAAGTGGAGGAGTTCAAGTATCTAGGGGTCTTGTTCACGAGTGAGGGGAGGATGGAACGGGAGATTGACAGACGGATCGGTGCAGCTTCTGCAGTAATGCGGTCGATGTACCGGTCTGTCGTGGTGAAGAAAGAGCTAAGCCGTAAGGCGAAGCTCTCGATTTACCGGTCAATCTACGTTCCTACTCTCACCTATGGTCATGAGCTTTGGGTCATGACCGAAAGGACAAGATCCCGGATACAGGCGGCCGAAATGAGCTTTCTCCGCAGGGTGGCTGGGCGATCCCTTAGAGATAGGGTGAGAAGCTCAGTCACTCGGGAGGAACTCTGAGTAGAGCCGCTGCTCCTCCACATCGAGAGGGGACAGCTGAGGTGGATCGGGCATCTGTTCCGGATGCCTCCTGAACGCCTTCCAGGGAAGGTGTTTCGGGCATGTCCAACCGGGAAGAGGCCCCGGGGAAGACCAAGGACACGCTGGAGGGACTATGTCTCCCGGCTGGCCTTGGAACACCTCGGTGTCCCCCCGGAAGAGCTAGAGGAAGTGTCTAGGGAGAGGGAAGTCTGGGCATCTCTGCTTAGACTGCTGCCCCCGCGACCCGGCCCCGGATAAGCGGAAGAAGATGGATGGATGGATGGATTCTGATCAAATTATTGATCTAAAGCCCACACTGTCACTGTATGATACTTGAATTTTTTCCAGAATGGCTATACAGCTGAATAAAATTATGCTGCATTATTTTCCTGTTTAACACTGTAAAGCTGCTTTGAAACAATCTACATTGTTAAAAGTGCTATATAAATAAAGTTGACTTGACTTGACTTGACTTATAAGTATTTCATAAGTATTTTATAAGTATTTCATAAGTACTTAATATGTACGCTTTCATAAGTATTTTATAAGTATTTCATAAGTATTTTATAAATACACTTTTCATTAGTATTTTATAAGTATTTTATAAGTATTTCGTAAGTATTTTGTAAGTACACTTTTCATAATTATTTAAAAAGTATTTTATAAGTATTTCATAAGTATTTTATAAATACACTTTTCATAAGTATTTTATAAGTATTTCATAAGTATTTTATAATTATTTCATAAGTATTTAATATGTACACTTTTCATAAGTATTTTATAAGTATTTCATAAGTATTTTATAAGTATTTCACAAGTATTTCATAAGTAAACTTTTCATAAGTATTTCAGAAGTATTTTATAAGTATTTCATAAGTATTTAATATGTACACTTTTCATAAGTATTTCAGAAGTATTTTATAAGTATTTCATAGGTATTTTATAATTATTTCATAAGTACTTACTATGTACACTTTTCATAAGTATTTTATAAGTATTTCATAAGTATTTTATAAGTATTTCATAAGTACACTTTTCATAAGTATTTTATAAGTATTTCATAAGTATTTTATAAATACACTTTTCATAAGTAATTTATAAGTATTTTATAAGTATTTCGTAAGTATTTTGTAAGTACACTTTTCATAATTATTTAAAAAGTATTTTATAAGTATTTCATAAGTATTTTATAAATACACTTTTCATAAGTATTTTATAAGTATTTCATAAGTAAACTTTTCATAAGTATTTCATAAGTATTTTATAAGTATTTCATAAGTATTTAATATGTACACTTTTCATAAGTATTTTATAAGTATTTCATAATTATTTTATAAGCATTTCATAAGTACTTAATATGTACACTTTACATAAGTATTTTATAAGTATTTCATAAGTACTTAATATGTACACTTTTCATAAGTATTTTATAAGTATTTCATAAGTATTTTATAATTATTTCATAAGTATTTAATATGTACACTTTTCATAAGTATTTTATAAGTATTTCATAAGAATTTTATAAGTATTTTAAAAGTATTTCATAAATATTTAATAAGTACTTAATATCTACACTTTTCATAAGTATTTTATTAGTACACTTTTCATAAGTATTTCATAAGTACACTTTTCATAAGTATTTCATAAGTATTTTATAAGTATTTCATAAGTATTTAACATGTACACTTTTCATAAGTATTTTTTAAGTATTTAATAAGTATTTTATAAGTATTTCATAATTATTTTATAAGTACACTTTTCATAAGTATTTCATTAGTATTTTATAAGTACACTTTTCATAAGTATTTTATAAGTATTTCATAAGTATTTAATATGTACACTTTTCATAAGTATTTTATAAGTATTTCATAAATATTTAATAAGTACTTAATATCTACACTTTTCATAAGTATTTTATTAGTACACTTTTCATAAGTATTTCATAAGTACACTTTTCATAAGTATTTCATAAGTATTTTATAAGTATTTCATAAGTATTTTATAAGTACACTTTTCATAAGTATTTCATTAGTATTTTATAAGTACACTTTTCATAAGTATTTTATAAGTATTTCATAAGTATTTAATATGTACACTTTTCATAAGTATTTTATAAGTATTTTATAAGTACACTTTTCATAAGTATTTCATAAGTATTTTACAAGTACACTTTTCATGAGTTTTTCATAAGTTTTTCATAAGTATTTTATAAGTGTTTCATAAATATTTTATAAGTATTTCATAAGTATTTAATATGTTCACTTTTCATAAGTATTTTATAAGTACACTTTTCATAAGTATTTCATAAGTATTTTATAAGTACACTTTTCATAAGTTTTTCATAAGTTTTTCATAAGTATTTTATAAGTATTTCATAAGTATTTTATAAGTATTTCATAAGTATTTAATATGTACACTTTTCATAAGTATTTTATAAGTATTTCATAAGTATTTTATAATTATTTCATAAGTTCTTAATATGTACACTTTTCATAAGTATTTCATAAGTATTTTATAAGTATTTAATATGTACGCTTTTCATAAGTATTTCATAAGTATTTTATAAGTACACTTTTCATAAGTATTTCATAAGTATTTTATAAGTACACTTTTCATGAGTTTTTCATAAGTTTTTCATAAGTATTTTATAAGTGTTTCATAAACATTTTATAAGTATTTCATAAGTATTTAATATGTTCACTTTTCATAAGTATTTTATAAGTACACTTTTCATAAGTATTTCATAAGTATTTTGTAAGTACACTTTTCATAAGTTTTTCATAAGTTTTTCATAAGTATTTTATAAGTATTTCATAAGTATTTTATAAGTATTTCATAAGTATTTAATATTTACACTTTTCATAAGTATTTTATAAGTATTTCATAAGTATTTTATAATGATTTCATAAGTACTTAATATGTATGCTTTTCATAAGTATTTTATAAGTATTTCATAAGTATTTTATAAATACACTTTTCATAAGTATTTTATAAGTATTTCGTAAGTATTTTGTAAGTACACTTTTCATAATTATTTAAAAAGTATTTTATAAGTATTTCATAAGTATTTTATAAATACACTTTTCATAAGTATTTTATAAGTATTTCATAAGTATTTTATAATTATTTCATAAGTATTTAATATGTACACTTTTCATAAGTATTTTTTAAGTATTTCATAAGTATTTTATAAGTATTTTATAAGTATTTCACAAGTATTTCATAAGTACTCTTTTCATAAGTATTTCAGAAGTATTTTATAAGTATTTCATAAGTATTTAATATGTACACTTTTCATAAGTATTTTATAAGTATTTCATAGGTATTTTATAATTATTTCATAAGTACTTAATATGTACACTTTTCATAAGTATTTTATAAGTATTTCATAAGTATTTTATAAGTATTTCATAAGTATTTTATTAATACACTTTTCATTAGTATTTTATAAGCATTTTATAAGTATTTCGTAAGTATTTTGTAAGTACACTTTTCATAATTATTTAAAAAGTATTTTATAAGTATTTCATAAGTATTTTATAAATACACTTTTCATAAGTATTTTATAAGTATTTCATAAGTATTTTATAATTATTTCATAAGTATTTAATATGTACACTTTTCATAAGTATTTTATAAGTATTTCATAAGTATTTTATAAGTATTTTATAAGTATTTCACAAGTATTTCATAAGTAAACTTTTCATAAGTATTTCAGAAGTATTTTATAAGTATTTCATAAGTATTTAATATGTACACTTTTCATAAGTATTTTACAAGTATTTCATAGGTATTTTATAATTATTTCATAAGTACTTACTATGTACACTTTTCATAAGTATTTTATAAGTATTTCATAAGTATTTTATAAGTATTTCATAAGTACACTTTTCATAAGTATTTTATAAGTATTTCATAAGTATTTTATAAATACACTTTTCATAAGTAATTTATAAGTATTTTATAAGTATTTCGTAAGTATTTTGTAAGTACACTTTTCATAATTATTTAAAAAGTATTTTTTAAGTATTTCATAAGTATTTTATAAATACACTTTTCATAAGTATTTTATAAGTATTTCATAAGTACACTTTTCATAAGTATTTCAGAAGTATTTTATAAGTATTTCATAAGTATTTAATATGTACACTTTTCATAAGTATTTTATAAGTATTTTATAAGTATTTCATAATTATTTTATAAGCATTTCATAAGTACTTAATATGAACACTTTACATAAGTATTTTATAAGTATTTCATAAGTACTTAATATGTACACTTTTCATAAGTATTTTATAAGTATTTCATAAGTATTTTATAATTATTTCATAAGTATTTAATATGTACACTTTTCATAAGTATTTTATAAGTATTTCATAAGAATTTTATAAGTATTTTAAAAGTATTTCATAAATATTTAATAAGTACTTAATATCTACACTTTTCATAAGTATTTTATTAGTACACTTTTCATAAGTATTTCATAAGTACACTTTTCATAAGTATTTCATAAGTATTTTATAAATATTTCATAAGTATTTAACATGTACACTTTTCATAAGTATTTTTTAAGTATTTAATAAGTATTTTATAAGTATTTCATAAGTATTTTATAAGTACACTTTTCATAAGTATTTCATTAGTATTTTATAAGTACACTTTTCATAAGTATTTTATAAGTATTTCATAAGTATTTAATATGTACACTTTTCATAAGTATTTTATAAGTATTTTATAAGTACACTTTTCATAAGTATTTCATAAGTATTTTATAAGTACACTTTTCATGAGTTTTTCATAAGTTTTTCATAAGTATTTTATAAGTGTTTCATAAATATTTTATAAGTATTTCATAAGTATTTAATATGTTCACTTTTCATAAGTATTTTATAAGTACACTTTTCATAAGTATTTCATAAGTATTTTATAAGTACACTTTTCATAAGTTTTTCATAAGTTTTTCATAAGTATTTTATAAGTATTTCATAAGTATTTTATAAGTATTTCATAAGTATTTAATATGTACACTTTTCATAAGTATTTTATAAGTATTTCATAAGTATTTTATAATTATTTCATAAGTTCTTAATATGTACACTTTTCATAAGTATTTCATAAGTATTTTATAAGTATTTAATATGTACGCTTTTCATAAGTATTTCATAAGTATTTTATAAGTACACTTTTCATAAGTATTTCAGAAGTATTTTATAAGTACACTTTTCATGAGTTTTTCATAAGTTTTTCATAAGTATTTTATAAGTGTTTCATAAACATTTTATAAGTATTTCATAAGTATTTAATATGTTCACTTTTCATAAGTATTTTATAAGTACACTTTTCATAAGTATTTCATAAGTATTTTGTAAGTACACTTTTCATAAGTTTTTCATAAGTTTTTCATAAGTATTTTATAAGTATTTCATAAGTATTTTATAAGTATTTCATAAGTATTTAATATGTACACTTTTCATAAGTATTTTATAAGTATTTCATAAGTATTTTATAATTATTTCATAAGTATTTAATATGTACACTTTTCATAAGTATTTTATAAGTATTTCATAAGTACACTTTTCATAAGTATTTCAGAAGTATTTTATAAGTATTTCATAAGTATTTAATATGTACACTTTTCATAAGTATTTTATAAGTATTTTATAAGTATTTCATAATTATTTTATAAGCATTTCATAAGTACTTAATATGTACACTTTACATAAGTATTTTATAAGTATTTCATAAGTACTTAATATGTACACTTTTCATAAGTATTTTATAAGTATTTCATAAGTATTTTATAATTATTTCATAAGTATTTAATATGTACACTTTTCATAAGTATTTTATAAGTATTTCATAAGAATTTTATAAGTATTTTAAAAGTATTTCATAAATATTTAATAAGTACTTAATATCTACACTTTTCATAAGTATTTTATTAGTACACTTTTCATAAGTATTTCATAAGTACACTTTTCATAAGTATTTCATAAGTATTTTATAAATATTTCATAAGTATTTAACATGTACACTTTTCATAAGTATTTTTTAAGTATTTAATAAGTATTTTATAAGTATTTCATAAGTATTTTATAAGTACACTTTTCATAAGTATTTCATTAGTATTTTATAAGTACACTTTTCATAAGTATTTTATAAGTATTTCATAAGTATTTAATATGTACACTTTTCATAAGTATTTTATAAGTATTTTATAAGTACACTTTTCATAAGTATTTCATAAGTATTTTATAAGTACACTTTTCATGAGTTTTTCATAAGTTTTTCATAAGTATTTTATAAGTGTTTCATAAATATTTTATAAGTATTTCATAAGTATTTAATATGTTCACTTTTCATAAGTATTTTATAAGTACACTTTTCATAAGTATTTCATAAGTATTTTATAAGTACACTTTTCATAAGTTTTTCATAAGTTTTTCATAAGTATTTTATAAGTATTTCATAAGTATTTTATAAGTATTTCATAAGTATTTAATATGTACACTTTTCATAAGTATTTTATAAGTATTTCATAAGTATTTTATAATTATTTCATAAGTTCTTAATATGTACACTTTTCATAAGTATTTCATAAGTATTTTATAAGTATTTAATATGTAGGCTTTTCATAAGTATTTCATAAGTATTTTATAAGTACACTTTTCATAAGTATTTCAGAAGTATTTTATAAGTACACTTTTCATGAGTTTTTCATCAGTTTTTCATAAGTATTTTATAAGTGTTTCATAAACATTTTATAAGTATTTCATAAGTATTTAATATGTTCACTTTTCATAAGTATTTTATAAGTACACTTTTCATAAGTATTTCATAAGTATTTTGTAAGTACACTTTTCATAAGTTTTTCATAAGTTTTTCATAAGTATTTTATAAGTATTTCATAAGTATTTTATAAGTATTTCATAAGTATTTAATATGTACACTTTTCATAAGTATTTTATAAGTATTTCATAAGTATTTTATAATTATTTCATAAGTATTTAATATGTACACTTTTCATAAGTATTTTATAAGTATTTCATAAGAATTTTATAAGTATTTTAAAAGTATTTCATAAATATTTAATAAGTACTTAATATCTACACTTTTCATAAGTATTTTATTAGTACACTTTTCATAAGTATTTCATAAGTACACTTTTCATAAGTATTTCATAAGTATTTTATAAATATTTCATAAGTATTTAACATGTACACTTTTCATAAGTATTTTTTAAGTATTTAATAAGTATTTTATAAGTATTTCATAAGTATTTTATAAGTACACTTTTCATAAGTATTTCATTAGTATTTTATAAGTACACTTTTCATAAGTATTTTATAAGTATTTCATAAGTATTTAATATGTACACTTTTCATAAGTATTTTATAAGTATTTTATAAGTACACTTTTCATAAGTATTTCATAAGTATTTTATAAGTACACTTTTCATGAGTTTTTCATAAGTTTTTCATAAGTATTTTATAAGTGTTTCATAAATATTTTATAAGTATTTCATAAGTATTTAATATGTTCACTTTTCATAAGTATTTTATAAGTACACTTTTCATAAGTATTTCATAAGTATTTTATAAGTACACTTTTCATAAGTTTTTCATAAGTTTTTCATAAGTATTTTATAAGTATTTCATAAGTATTTTATAAGTATTTCATAAGTATTTAATATGTACACTTTTCATAAGTATTTTATAAGTATTTAATAAGTATTTTATAATTATTTCATAAGTTCTTAATATGTAAACTTTTCATAAGTATTTCATAAGTATTTTATAAGTATTTAATATGTACGCTTTTCATAAGTATTTCATAAGTATTTTATAAGTACACTTTTCATAAGTATTTCATAAGTATTTTATAAGTACACTTTTCATGAGTTTTTCATAAGTTTTTCATAAGTATTTTATAAGTGTTTCATAAACATTTTATAAGTATTTCATAAGTATTTAATATGTTCACTTTTCATAAGTATTTTATAAGTACACTTTTCATAAGTATTTCATAAGTATTTTGTAAGTACACTTTTCATAAGTTTTTCATAAGTTTTTCATAAGTATTTTATAAGTATTTCATAAGTATTTTATAAGTATTTCATAAGTATTTAATATGTACACTTTTCATAAGTATTTTATAAGTATTTCATAAGTATTTTATAATGATTTCATAAGTACTTAATATGTATGCTTTTCATAAGTATTTTATAAGTATTTCATAAGTATTTTATAAATACACTTTTCATAAGTATTTTATAAGTATTTCGTAAGTATTTTGTAAGTACACTTTTCATAATTATTTAAAAAGTATTTTATAAGTATTTCATAAGTATTTTATAAATACACTTTTCATAAGTATTTTTTAAGTATTTCATAAGTATTTTATAAGTATTTTATAAGTATTTCACAAGTATTTCATAAGTACTCTTTTCATAAGTATTTCAGAAGTATTTTATAAGTATTTCATAAGTATTTAATATGTACACTTTTCATAAGTATTTTATAAGTATTTCATAAGTATTTTATAATTATTTCATAAGTATTTAATATGTACACTTTTCATAAGTATTTTTTAAGTATTTCATAAGTATTTTATAAGTATTTTATAAGTATTTCACAAGTATTTCATAAGTACTCTTTTCATAAGTATTTCAGAAGTATTTTATAAGTATTTCATAAGTATTTAATATGTACACTTTTCATAAGTATTTTATAAGTATTTCATAGGTATTTTATAATTATTTCATAAGTACTTAATATGTACACTTTTCATAAGTATTTTATAAGTATTTCATAAGTATTTTATAAGTATTTCATAAGTATTTTATTAATACACTTTTCATTAGTATTTTATAAGCATTTTATAAGTATTTCGTAAGTATTTTGTAAGTACACTTTTCATAATTATTTAAAAAGTATTTTATAAGTATTTCATAAGTATTTTATAAATACACTTTTCATAAGTATTTTATAAGTATTTCATAAGTATTTTATAATTATTTCATAAGTATTTAATATGTACACTTTTCATAAGTATTTTATAAGTATTTCATAAGTATTTTATAAGTATTTTATAAGTATTTCACAAGTTAGATTAGATTAGATTAGATTCAACTTTATTGTCATTACACAAGTACAAGTACAAGGCAACGAAATGCAGTTTAGGTCTAACCAGAAGTGCAATAGCAGCAAGTGCAGGATATACAATGGATGCGTAAGTGCATGACATGGATATGTACTGAATATATATAAATATGTATAAATAGAGAGTTGTCTTACTATAAACAGAACTGAATTTACAGGTGAATATGTACAGTGAATAAATATACAGATGGCTATTACTATAAACAGAATTTACAGGTGAATATGTACTATGAATATAATATACAGATGGCTATTACTATAAACAGAATTTTACAGATAGAGGTATACAATAATATGTTAGGCTAATATGAGGAATATAGCAGTGGATTAGGGTAGTGCAATAAATTATGGACAGAGCTATCCGGAAAAAAATAAAAAGTGTAAAGTGCAGTGGAAAGTGGTTGCATATTACAGTTAGAAGTACGGTGCAAAATGCAAATGTAAACATTGGTACTATAAATACAGTCGGCAGTGCAAATGAGCATAATCCAGTTAAGATATGGCAGTGCAAGATGCATATGTAAACAGTTGTTACTGTGATAAACAGTCGGTAGTGCAAATAACAAAGTGAAGGCGGATGTGAGGTAGGAGAGTTAGCAGTTTATGAGGGAAGTGGATCAACGGGGGTTTGAGTTCAATAAAGAGACAGCTCTGGGGAAAAAACTGTTCTTAAGTCTGCTGGTCCTGGTCCGGAGGATCCTGAAACGCCTGCCGGAGGGCAGGAGAGAAAACAGTCTGTGGGCTGGGTGAGAGGAGTCCTTGAGGATGCTGCGAGCTCGATGCAGACAGCGTTTCCTCTGGATGTGCTCGATGGCAGGTAGTGGAGTCCCTGTGATGCGCTGGGCAGTTTTCACCACCCGCTGCAGTGCCTTGCGCTCCGCAACAGAGCAGCTCCCATACCATACTGCCACACAGTTGGTCAGGATGCTTTCTATTGCGCAGCGATAGAAGTTCACCAGGATAGCCGAGGAGAGCTGATTCTTCCTCAGTGTCCTCAGGAAGAAGAGGCGCTGGTGAGCCTTCTTGACCAGGCTGGAGGTGTTGGTCGTCCACGACATGTCCGCCGAGATGTGGGTCCCCAGGAACTTGAAACTGGAGACACGCTCAACAGCCATTCCATTGATGTGGATGGTGTCGTGTGTGCCTCTTGACTCTTTCCTGAAGTCCACGATGAGCTCCTTCGTTTTGGTGGTGTTGAGGAGCAGGTTATTATCAGCGCACCATGTGGCCAGGTGCTGGATCTCTTCCCTGTAGGCAGTCTCATCGTTGTTGCTGATGAGCCCAATCACCGTAGTGTCGTCCGCAAACTTGACGATGGAATTAGATCCATACACAGGCTTGCAGTCGGCGGTGAAGAGGGAGTAGAGAAATGGGCTTAGCACACAGCCCTGTGGTACGCCAGTGTTGAGTGTGATGGACGTGGAGCAGGTGGATCCTGATCGAACATTCTGGGGTCTATCAGTTAGGAAGTCCAAAATCCAGTTACACATTGAAGTGTTGATGCCCAGGTCTCCAAGTTTGGCAATTAACTTGGATGGGATGACAGTGTTGAATGCTGAGCTGAAGTCAACAAACAGCATACGTGCGTAAGTGTTTTTATTGTCCAGGTGAGTGAGCACAGAGTGCAGTGCCATGGAAACGGCATCCTCTGTGCTCCTATTGCTGCGGTAGGCAAACTGGTGTGAGTCCAATGTGGATGGTAGAGAGTCTTTTAGGTGCTCCAGGACCAGCCGCTCAAAGCACTTCATAACGATGGGTGTGAGTGCTACAGGGCGGTAGTCATTAGGGCACCTCGGGCTAGAGCTTTTCGGCACTGGCACAATGGAAGTGCGTTTAAAGCATGTCGGTACAGCTGCTTGGGCAAGAGACAGGTTGAAAATGTCTGTAAAAACCCCAGCGAGCTGCTCCGCACATGCCCTGAGCACACGTCCAGGGATGTTGTCTGGTCCAGCAGCCTTGTGCGCGCTGATCCGGCTCAGTGCCTTGCAGACATCTGTGGTGGAGAGTGTGATTGGTGGGTCAGCTGAGGGTTTGAGCTTGGTGGCAGTTTCTCTGTTGTCTCTTTCAAAACGAGCATAAAAGTAATTTAGCTCGTTCAGGAAGTTGACATCAGTGGCTGCGGGGGTGGAGTGGGGGGGTTTGTAGTCACTGATGGCCTGAATGCCCTGCCACATGCGTCGAGGGTCAGAGTTGGAAAAGTGACCCTCTATCTTTAGCTTGTAGCAGTGCTTGGCCTTTTTGATGCCCCTCTTCAGGTTAGCTCTGGACGTACTGTAGGCTTGTGCATCTCCTGATCTGAAGGCAGTATTGCGTGACTTCAGCAGGAGTCGAACTTCCCTGTTCATCCAAGGCTTCTGATTAGGGTATTTCATAAGTAAACTTTTCATAAGTATTTCAGAAGTATTTTATAAGTATTTCATAAGTATTTAACATGTACACTTTTCATAAGTATTTTATAAGTATTTCATAGGTATTTTATAATTATTTCATAAGTACTTACTATGTACACTTTTCATAAGTATTTTATAAGTATTTCATAAGTATTTTATAAGTATTTCATAAGTACACTTTTCATAAGTATTTTATAAGTATTTCATAAGTATTTTATAAATACACTTTTCATAAGTAATTTATAAGTATTTTATAAGTATTTCGTAAGTATTTTGTAAGTACACTTTTCATAATTATTTAAAAAGTATTTTTTTAAGTATTTCATAAGTATTTTATAAATACACTTTTCATAAGTATTTTATAAGTATTTCATAAGTACACTTTTCATAAGTATTTCAGAAGTATTTTATAAGTATTTCATAAGTATTTAATATGTACACTTTTCATAAGTATTTTATAAGTATTTTATAAGTATTTCATAATTATTTTATAAGCATTTCATAAGTACTTAATATGTACACTTTACATAAGTATTTTATAAGTATTTCATAAGTACTTAATATGTACACTTTTCATAAGTATTTTATAAGTATTTCATAAGTATTTTATAATTATTTCATAAGTATTTAATATGTACACTTTTCATAAGTATTTTATAAGTATTTCATAAGAATTTTATAAGTATTTTAAAAGTATTTCATAAATATTTAATAAGTACTTAATATCTACACTTTTCATAAGTATTTTATTAGTACACTTTTCATAAGTATTTCATAAGTACACTTTTCATAAGTATTTCATAAGTATTTTATAAGTATTTCATAAGTATTTAACATGTACACTTTTCATAAGTATTTTTAAAGTATTTAATAAGTATTTTATAAGTATTTCATAAGTATTTTATAAGTACACTTTTCATAAGTATTTCATTAGTATTTTATAAGTACACTTTTCATAAGTATTTTATAAGTATTTCATAAGTATTTAATATGTACACTTTTCATAAGTATTTTATAAGTATTTCATAAATATTTAATAAGTACTTAATATCTACACTTTTCATAAGTATTTTATTAGTACACTTTTCATAAGTATTTCATAAGTACACTTTTCATAAGTATTTCATAAGTATTTTATAAGTACACTTTTCATAAGTATTTCATAAGTATTTTATAAGTACACTTTTCATGAGTTTTTCATAAGTTTTTCATAAGTATTTTATAAGTGTTTCATAAACATTTTATAAGTATTTCATAAGTATTTAATATGTTCACTTTTCATAAGTATTTTATAAGTACACTTTTCATAAGTATTTCATAAGTATTTTGTAAGTACACTTTTCACAAGTTTTTCATAAGTTTTTCATAAGTATTTTATAAGTATTTCATAAGTATTTTATAAGTATTTCATAAGTATTTAATATGTACACTTTTCATAAGTATTTTATAAGTATTTCATAAGTATTTTATAATGATTTCATAAGTACTTAATATGTATGCTTTTCATAAGTATTTTATAAGTATTTCATAAGTATTTTATAAATACACTTTTCATAAGTATTTTATAAGTATTTCGTAAGTATTTTGTAAGTACACTTTTCATAATTATTTAAAAAGTATTTTATAAGTATTTCATAAGTATTTTATAAATACACTTTTCATAAGTATTTTATAAGTATTTCATAAGTATTTTATAATTATTTCATAAGTATTTAATATGTACACTTTTCATAAGTATTTTTTAAGTATTTCATAAGTATTTTATAAGTATTTTATAAGTATTTCACAAGTATTTCATAAGTACTCTTTTCATAAGTATTTCAGAAGTATTTTATAAGTATTTCATAAGTATTTAATATGTACACTTTTCATAAGTATTTTATAAGTATTTCATAGGTATTTTATAATTATTTCATAAGTACTTAATATGTACACTTTTCATAAGTATTTTATAAGTATTTCATAAGTATTTTATAAGTATTTCATAAGTATTTTATTAATACACTTTTCATTAGTATTTTATAAGCATTTTATAAGTATTTCGTAAGTATTTTGTAAGTACACTTTTCATAATTATTTAAAAAGTATTTTATAAGTATTTCATAAGTATTTTATAAATACACTTTTCATAAGTATTTTATAAGTATTTCATAAGTATTTTATAATTATTTCATAAGTATTTAATATGTACACTTTTCATAAGTATTTTATAAGTATTTCATAAGTATTTTATAAGTATTTTATAAGTATTTCACAAGTATTTCATAAGTAAACTTTTCATAAGTATTTCAGAAGTATTTTATAAGTATTTCATAAGTATTTAATATGTACACTTTTCATAAGTATTTTATAAGTATTTCATAGGTATTTTATAATTATTTCATAAGTACTTACTATGTACACTTTTCATAAGTATTTTATAAGTATTTCATAAGTATTTTATAAGTATTTCATAAGTACACTTTTCATAAGTATTTTATAAGTATTTCATAAGTATTTTATAAATACACTTTTCATAAGTAATTTATAAGTATTTTATAAGTATTTCGTAAGTATTTTGTAAGTACACTTTTCATAATTATTTAAAAAGTATTTTTTAAGTATTTCATAAGTATTTTATAAATACACTTTTCATAAGTATTTTATAAGTATTTCATAAGTACACTTTTCATAAGTATTTCAGAAGTATTTTATAAGTATTTCATAAGTATTTAATATGTACACTTTTCATAAGTATTTTATAAGTATTTTATAAGTATTTCATAATTATTTTATAAGCATTTCATAAGTACTTAATATGTACACTTTACATAAGTATTTTATAAGTATTTCATAAGTACTTAATATGTACACTTTTCATAAGTATTTTATAAGTATTTCATAAGTATTTTATAATTATTTCATAAGTATTTAATATGTACACTTTTCATAAGTATTTTATAAGTATTTCATAAGAATTTTATAAGTATTTTAAAAGTATTTCATAAATATTTAATAAGTACTTAATATCTACACTTTTCATAAGTATTTTATTAGTACACTTTTCATAAGTATTTCATAAGTACACTTTTCATAAGTATTTCATAAGTATTTTATAAGTATTTCATAAGTATTTAACATGTACACTTTTCATAAGTATTTTTAAAGTATTTAATAAGTATTTTATAAGTATTTCATAAGTATTTTATAAGTACACTTTTCATAAGTATTTCATTAGTATTTTATAAGTACACTTTTCATAAGTATTTTATAAGTATTTCATAAGTATTTAATATGTACACTTTTCATAAGTATTTTATAAGTATTTCATAAATATTTAATAAGTACTTAATATCTACACTTTTCATAAGTATTTTATTAGTACACTTTTCATAAGTATTTCATAAGTACACTTTTTATAAGTATTTCATAAGTATTTTATAAGTATTTCATAAGTATTTAACATGTACACTTTTCATAAGTATTTTTTAAGTATTTAATAAGTATTTTATAAGTATTTCATAAGTATTTTATAAGTACACTTTTCATAAGTATTTCATTAGTATTTTATAAGTACACTTTTCATAAGTATTTTATAAGTATTTCATAAGTATTTAATATGTACACTTTTCATAAGTATTTTATAAGTATTTTATAAGTACACTTTTCATAAGTATTTCATAAGTATTTTATAAGTACACTTTTCATGAGTTTTTCATAAGTTTTTCATAAGTATTTTATAAGTGTTTCATAAATATTTTATAAGTATTTCATAAGTATTTAATATGTTCACTTTTCATAAGTATTTTATAAGTACACTTTTCATAAGTATTTCATAAGTATTTTATAAGTACACTTTTCATAAGTTTTTCATAAGTTTTTCATAAGTATTTTATAAGTATTTCATAAGTATTTTATAAGTATTTCATAAGTATTTAATATGTACACTTTTCATAAGTATTTTATAAGTATTTCATAAGTATTTTATAAGTATTTCATAAGTATTTAATATGTACACTTTTCATAAGTATTTTATAAGTATTTCATAAGTATTTTATAATTATTTCATAAGTTCTTAATATGTACACTTTTCATAAGTATTTCATAAGTATTTCATAAGTATTTAATATGTACGCTTTTCATAAGTATTTTATAAGTATTTTATAAGTACACTTTTCATAAGTATTTCATAAGTATTTTATAAGTACACTTTTCATGAGTTTTTCATAAGTTTTTCATAAGTATTTTATAAGTGTTTCATAAATATTTTATAAGTATTTCATAAGTATTTAATATGTTCACTTTTCATAAGTATTTTATAAGTACACTTTTCATAAGTATTTCATAAGTATTTTGTAAGTACACTTTTCATAAGTTTTTCATAAGTTTTTCATAAGTATTTTATAAGTATTTCATAAGTATTTTATAAGTATTTCATAAGTATTTAATATGTACACTTTTCATAAGTATTTTATAAGTATTTCATAAGTATTTTATAATGATTTCATAAGTACCTAATATGTATGCTTTTCATAAGTATTTTATAAGTATTTCATAAGTATTTTATAAATACACTTTTCATAAGTATTTTATAAGTATTTCGTAAGTATTTTGTAAGTACACTTTTCATAATTATTTAAAAAGTATTTTATAAGTATTTCATAAGTATTTTATAAATACACTTTTCATAAGTATTTTATAAGTATTTCATAAGTATTTAATATGTACACTTTTCATAAGTATTTTTTAAGTATTTCATAAGTATTTTATAAGTATTTTATAAGTATTTCACAAGCATTTCATAAGTACTCTTTTCATAAGTATTTCAGAAGTATTTTATAAGTATTTCATAAGTATTTAATATGTACACTTTTCATAAGTATTTTATAAGTATTTCATAGGTATTTTATAATTATTTCATAAGTACTTAATATGTACACTTTTCATAAGTATTTTATAAGTATTTCATAAGTATTTTATAAGTATTTCATAAGTATTTTATAAATACACTTTTCATTAGTATTTTATAAGTATTTTATAAGTATTTCGTAAGTATTTTGTAAGTACACTTTTCATAATTATTTAAAAAGTATTTTATAAGTATTTCATAAGTATTTTATAAATACACTTTTCATAAGTATTTTATAAGTATTTCATAAGTATTTTATAATTATTTCATAAGTATTTAATATGTACACTTTTCATAAGTATTTTATAAGTATTTCATAAGTATTTTATAAGTATTTTATAAGTATTTCACAAGTATTTCATAAGTAAACTTTTCATAAGTATTTCAGAAGTATTTTATAAGTATTTCATAAGTATTTAATATGTACACTTTTCATAAGTATTTTATAAGTACACTTTTCATAAGTATTTCATAAGTATTTTATAAGTACAATTTTCATTAGTATTTTATAAGTATTTCATAAGTATTTAATATGTACACTTTTCATAAGTATTTTATAAGTATTTCATAGGTATTTTATAATTATTTCATAAGTACTTACTATGTACACTTTTCATAAGTATTTTATAAGTATTTCATAAGTATTTTATAAGTATTTCATAAGTACACTTTTCATAAGTATTTCATAAGTATTTAATATGTACACTTTTTAGAAGTATTTCATAAGTATTTTAAAAGTACACTTTTCATAAGTATTTTATAAGTACACTTTTCATAAGTATTTCAAAAGTATTTTATAAGTACACTTTTCATAAGTTTTTCATAAGTATTTCATTAGTACTTAATGTGTACACTTTTCATAAGTATTTTATAAGTATTTCATAAGTATTTTATAAGTATTTCATAAGTATTTTATAAGTATTTCATAAAAATTTAATATGTACACTTTTCATAAGTTTTTCATAAGTATTTTATAAGTATTTCATAGGTATTTTATAAGTATTTCATAAGTATTTCATAAGTATTTAATATGTACACTTTTCATAAGTATTTTATAAGTACAATTTTCATTAGTATTTTATAAGTACACTTTTCATGAGTTTTTCATAAGTACGGTATTTCATAAGTACTTAATATGTACACTTTTCATAAGTATTTTATAAGTATTTTATAAGTATTTCATAAGTATTTTATAAGTATTTCATAACTATTTCATAAGTATTTTATAAGTATTTCATAAGTATTTAAAATGTACACTTTTCATAAGTATTTTATAAGTATTTCATAAGTATTTTTTAATTATTTCATACGTTCTTAATATGTACACTTTTCATAAGTATTTCATAAGTATTTCATAAGTATTTAATATGTACGCTTTTCATAAGTATTTCATAAGTATTTTATAAGTACAATTTTCATTAGTATTTTATAAGTACACTTTTCATGAGTATTTCATAAGTATTTCACAAGTACTTAATATGTACACTTTTCATAAGTATTTTATAAGTATTTTATAAGTATTTTATAAGTATATCATAATTATTTTATAAGTATTTTATAATTATTTCATAAGTATTTAATATGTACACTTTTCATAAGTATTTTATAAGTATTTCATAAGAATTGTATAAGTATTTTATAAGTATTTCATAAATATTTAATAAGTACTTAATATCTACACTTTTCATAAGTATTTTATTAGTACACTTTTCATAAGTATTTCATAAGTATTTCATAAGTACACTTTTCATAAGTATTTCATAAGTATTTCATAAGTATTTCATAAGTATTTAATATGTACACTTTTCATAAGTATTTTATAAGTATTTCATAAGTATTTCATAAATATTTAATAAGTACTTAATATCTACACTTTTCATAAGTTTTTTATTAGTACACTTTTCATAAGTATTTCATAAGTATTTCATAAGTACACTTTTCATAAGTATTTCATAAGTATTTTATAAGTATTTCATAAGTATTTAACATGTACACTTTTCATAAGTATTTTATAAGTATTTAATAAGTATTTTATAAGTATTTCATAAGTATTTTATAAGTACACTTTTCATAAGTATTTCATTAGTATTTTATAAGTACACTTTTCATAAGTATTTTATAAGTATTTCATAAGTATTTAATATGTACACTTTTCATAAGTATTTTATAAGTATTTTATAAGTACACTTTTCATAAGTATTTCATAAGTATTTTATAAGTACACTTTTCATAAGTTTTTCATAAGTATTTTAAAAGTATTTAATAAATATTTTATAAGTATTTCATAAGTATTTAATATGTACACTTTTCATAAGTATTTTATAAGTACACTTTTCATAAGTATTTCATAAGTATTTTATAAGTACACTTTTCATAAGTTTTTCATAAGTTTTTCATAAGTATTTTATAAGTATTTCATAAATATTTTATAAGTATTTCATAAGTACTTAATAAGTACATTTTTCATAAGTATTTTATAAGTATTTCATAAGTATTTTATAATTATTTCATAAATATTTTATAAGTATTTCATAAGTATTTAATATGTACACTTTACATAAGTATTTTATAAGTATTTCATTTGCAGATAGATGAACGTTGGAGCTTGGAGATCGCTGGAGAACTGAGGAGCTGACTGGAACACACCCACACAGCAGACGAGGAACACTAAGGGAAGGAGACACGCTGGAGACAGGTAAGTATGTGAAGAGAAGTCCTTGAGGTAAGCATAGCACAGAGTATATGCGAACGAGACCGGATATGGAGTGCTGTGTGAGTGTGTGTTATATAGTGCTGGTGATGAGTGCCGTGATGAGGTGCAGGTGTTGGTGATCAGTACTCAGGAGATGGCGTGCGTTGTGATTGGTGGAGGTTGGAACCTGATGTGTCTGTGACAGTACCCCCCCCCTCCACGGCCCGCTCCAGAGGGCCGAGAACCCCGACGCCATGGTGGACGTCCTCTACCCCGCGGTGCCAGTTTCTCAGGGTGACTGTCGTGAAAGGTCTGGAGTAAACTGGGGTATAAGATGTCGTGCCTCGGGACCCAGGAGAGTTCCTCGGGGCCATATCCTTCCCAATCCACCAAGTATTCCAGCTGACCACCACGACGTCGGGAGTTCAAGATCTCATGAACCTTGTAGGCAGTCCCGTCCTCCAGGATGAGTGGAAGGGGGGGGTTCGGCGGGAACCACGTCAGGTCCTTTGGGTGAAACAGAGGGATGGTGAGCTTTAAGTAGTGACACATGGAAAGTGGGGTGTATACGATACCCTTGTGGAAGACGGAGTTGGTAGGTGACTGGATTGACCTGCTTGATGATGGGGAATGGGCCAATGAACCTGGGACTCAGCTTTTTGCAAGGCAGATGCATTCTGATGTCTCTGGTTGATAGCCAAACCATCTGGAAGACCGGAGTGTCAGAACGTCGGAGGTCGGCTACCATCCTGCGTCTGCGCAGGGCTCACTGCAATTGATGGTGTGCTGAGTCCCAGACCCTCTCGCTCTCTAGGAACCAGTAGTCCACTGCTGGAACGTTGGAGGGTTCCCCATCCCAGGGGAACAGTGGAGGTTGGAAGCCAAGTACGCACTGGAACGGGGTGAGTCCTGTGGTTGACTGTTTCAGCGAGTTTTGGGCGTACTCGGCCCAACCCAGGAACTGGTTCCAAGAGTCCTGGTGGTCATGACAGAAGGTACGTAGGAAGCGGCCAATTTCCTGTACCTTCCTTTCCGTCTGCCCGTTCGACTGTGGATGATATCCCGACGTCAGGCTAACGGCCACACCTAGGAGGGAGAAGAACGATTTCCATACTCTGGATATGAACTGGGGACCTCGGTCTGAGACAATGTCTTCTGGTACTCCGAAGTATCTGAAAACTTGGTTGAAGAGTGTTTCGGCGGTCTCCATGGCAGTAGGCAATCCTGGAAGTGGGATCAGACGGCAGGATTTAGAAAAAAGATCAACAACTACTAGGATGGTGGTATTACCGTCTGAGGGCGGAAGGTCAGTGATGAAGTCCACTCCTAGGTGTGAATATGGATGTTCTGGAATGGGCAGAGGAAGGAGTTTCCCAGCTGGCAGATGACGAGGAGATTTGGAAATGGCACACTCCCTACAGCCCTGCACGTACCTTCTGACATCCGAAGCCATCCCTGGCCACCAGAAGCGTTCTTTAAGCAACAAGAGGGTTTCATTGACCCCTGGGTGACCAGTACCAAGTGACGTGTGAGCCGAGTGAATAGTGGGAGTGCGTCGTGTCCGTGGGATGTACAACAAGCCTGGTGGACAGCCCGGCAGAGGGTTCGTGGAGGCATTGGAGGAGGGGATAGTTTCTTCAGACCAGGTAATAGGACTTACGATGAGGGAACTTGGAATAATGGGTTCTGGTTCTTCGTTTTGTTCATCAGGAGCATGAAGACGGGAGAGAGCATCAGCCTTAATATTTTTTGTACCTGGGCGATAAGAGATGGTATAATTGAAGCGGGAGAAAAACATAGCCCAACGGGCTTGTCTTGGGTTTAGTCTTTTGGCTGATCGAAGATATTCTAAGTTCTTGTGATCCGTTAGCACCAGGAACGCATGTTTGGCTCCCTCCAGCCAATGCCTCCACTCTTCCAAGGCAAGCTTAACAGCAAGGAGTTCCCTGTCACCGATGGAGTAGTTGACTTCCGCCGGGCTGAGCTTGCGGGAGAAGAAGGTGCATGGATGGAGTCTACTAGGCGTCCCCTGCTGCTGGGACAACACCGCTCCCACTCCAGTTGTGGAGGCATCCACTTCCACGATGAAAGGCTTTTCTGGATCTGGATGGACAAGTAAGGGAGCGGTGGTGAAGGCTTTCTTAAGTTGTTCAAAGGCGTTGGTGGCTGCCGGGCTCCAGGACAGAGTTTGGGCTTATTGCGTAGCATACTGGTGAGTGGATGAGTGATCGAACTGTAACCTTGAATGAAACGTCTGTAGAAGTTGGTGAATCCGAGGAAGCGTTGGAGTTCTTTGATGGTTGTGGGTTCTGGCCAGTTGGTGATGGATTCCACCTTCCTCTCGTCCATCCGGATGCCACTGTGGTCTATGTGATAACCCAGGAAGGAAACTGATGTTTGGTGGAATGAACACTTTTCTGCCTTGAGGAACAGGTGGAATTGACGTAGACGGTTGAGGACCTCCACAACGTGTTGGCGATGTTCGGCCTGGCTCCGGGAGTATATGAGTATGTCGTCGATGTAGACTAGGACGAATCGATGGAGAAACTCCCGGAGCACCTCATGGATGAAATCCTGGAATATGGAGGGGGCGTTTACCAATCCATACGGCATGACGAGATACTCATAGTGTCCAGTAGGGGTAATAAAGGCAGTCTTCCACTCGTCCCCCTCACGTATCCGGATGAGGTTGTATGCGCTGCGGAGGTCCAGCTTGGTAAACACAGTGGCACCACGGAGATGTTCCAGGTCCGCTGGGACGAGAGGAAGGGGATATCAAAACTTGACGGTGATTTTATTGAGAGAACGATAATCGATACATGGCCGCAAGCCTCCGTCCTTTTTTGCCACAAAGAAGAAGCTGGAAGCAGCAGGGGAAGTAGACGGCCTGATGTAACCTTGGGCGAGGGCTTCCTTGATGTAATCCTCCATGGCCTTCTCCTCCGGGATGGATAATGGGTATATTTTACCCTTTGGTACTGGTTCACCCGGAAGCAGGTCGATGGCACAGTCCCATGGCCGGTGTGGAGGCAGCTTGGAGGCCCGTTGCGGGCAGAAGACATCTCTGAAGGGGGCGTAACACTTGGGGACGTCAACTGAGCGTTGTTCAACTGGACTTTCGATGGATGTGGCACAGAGAGTCAAATCAGGCGGAGACGAGGATGGAAGAGGAAGTTCAGTTAGACATTGTGAGAAGCAAGTGTCGCCACACTTCAGGATTTCACCCGTTTTCCAGGAGATGGTAGGGTTGTGCTTCTCCAACCAGGGGCGCCCCAGAACCACGTCAGCAGTTGAATCCTCCAGAACCAGCATATGAGCCTCTTCACGGTGTAATAAATCCACTTGTAGTGTAACTGGTCCAGCCACGGTGCAAACGCGCTTGCGACTGAGGGGTCTGCCGGTTATGGAACTGATCCTGTAGATGGTCGGAGACGGAGTGGTCTTGAGGTGTAGTTGGCGGCAGATGGCACCGGAGAGGAAGTTGCCGGCTGACCCCGAGTCGAGGAGCGCGACCACTGAAAGGGAGACATTAGCGGCAGTAAGGATGACGACAGTGGTGAGTGGTTTCATTTTATGATCAGCAGGAATAATAGCACTCACCATGGGTCGCGGGGGTCGTGTGGGGCATGCAGCAATGACATGCCCAGGTTCACCACAATAGAGACAAAGACGAAGGGTCAGCCGACGGCGGCGTTCTTCAGAAGACAAACGGGAATTTTCTAATTCCATGGGTTCTTGGGCTGGTTCTGGGGTGCTGACGGGTTCGGATCGGTGGAAGGGCACGTTGATGGAATACTGGTCCTGGTGCTCTTGGATGCACGCTTGCATGCGAGTGGCACAGCGAATGGAGAGCTGGATGAATTTCTCAAGGCAGATGGAGTCCTCGCATGCAGCGAGATGCAGCCGTACCCGAGGTTCTAATCCTTGCCGATACGTCGTTATCAACGCCTGTTCATTCCATCCGCTGACTGCTGCAAGCGTTCTGAATTGCAAAGCATAATCGTAAATAGACATGGATCCTTGTTTTAAATTATAAAGTTTCTCACCAGCTGAAGAATCTGTGTTCGGTTTCCCAAACACTTCCCGGAAGTGGGAAATAAACGCTAGTAGGATTGCGTTACTGCGCCCTGTTGTGACCAGATGGAATCGGCCCACATCAATGCTTTGCCGCTGAGCTGAGAGATGATGAATGCAATTTTAGATGTGTCGCTCGGAGATCTTGGAGATCGCTGGAGAACTGAGGAGCTGACTGGAACACACCCACACAGCAGACGAGGACCACAAAGGGAAGGAGACATGCTGGAGACAGGTTAGTATGCGAAGAGTAGTCCTTGAGGTAAGCATAGCACAGAGTATATGCGAACGAGACCGGACATGGAGTGCTGTGTGAGTGTGTGTTATATAGTGCTGGTGATGAGTGCCGTGATGAGGTGCAGGTGTTGGTGATCAGTACTCAGGAGATGGCGTGCGTTGTGATTGGTGGAGGTTGGAACCTGACGTGTCTGTGACAGTAATAGTATACACTGTCGTGATTTTTCATTTTTGTCCACTTTGACTTTACTTTTACTTTGACGTAATTTTGAATTTTTATCAATAATAACTGTAATAATTGAACCATTTCCAATTTTATGTAATAGTATCAAATGTCGTAATTTAGAATTTTTGTCCACTTTGACTTTATGGAATAATTTAATCATATTCACTTTTATGTAATAGTATACACCGTCTTGATGTTTAATTTTTGTCCACTTTGACTTTATGTAATAATTGAATAAATTCCACTTTTATGTTAAAGTATACACTGTCGTAATTTTAAAATGTTGTCCATTTTGACTTTATGCAATAATTGAATCATTTCCACTTTTATGTAATAGTATACACTGTTGTAATTTGGAATTTTTGTCATTAATGACTTTATGTAATAATTGAATCATTTCCACTTTTAAGTAATAGTATACACTTTCGTAATTTTTAATTTTGGTCCACTTTAACTCTATGTAATAATTGAATAATTTCCACTTTTATGTTAATAGTATACACTGTCATAATTTTGAATTTTTGTCCACTTTGACTTTATGTAATAATTTAATAAATTCCACTTTTATATAATAGTATACACTGTCATAATTTTGAATTTTTGTCCATTTTGACTTTATGTAATAATTGCATAATTTCCACTTTTATGGAATAGTATACACTGTTGTAATTTAGATTTTTTTTTATTAATGACTTTATGTAATAAATTAATCAATTCCACTTTAATGTAATAGTATACACTGTCATAATTTTGAATTTTTGTCCATTTTGACTTTATGTAATAATTGAATAATTTCCACTTTAATGTAATAGTACACACTGTCGTAATTTTGAATTTCTGTCAATAATGACTTTATGTATTAATAGAATAAATTCCACTTTTATGTAATAGTATACACGGTCGTAATTTTGAATTTTTGTCAATAATTACTTCATGTAATAAATTAATCATTTCCACTTTAATGCAATAGTATACAATGTCGTAATTTTGAATTTTTGTCCATTTTGACTTTATGTAATAATTGAATAATTTCCACTTTAATGTAATAGTACACACTGTCGTAATTTTGAATTTCTGTCAATAATGACTTTATGTATTAATAGAATAAATTCCACTTTTATGTAATAGTATACACGGTCGTAATTTTGAATTTTTGTCAATAATTACTTCATGTAATAAATTAATCATTTCCACTTTAATGCAATAGTATACAATGTCGTAATTGTGAATTTTTGTCCATTTTGACTTTATGTAATAATTGAATCATTTCCACTTTTATGTAATAGTATACACTGTTGTAATTTTTTAATTTTTGTCCACTTTGACTTTATGTAATAAATGAATAATTTCCACTTTAATGTAATAGTATACACTGTCGTAATTTTGAATTTTTGTCAATAAAGACTTTATGTAATTATTGAATCATATCCACTTTTATGTAATAGTATACACTGTTGTAATTTAGAATTTTTGTCAATAATGACTTTATGTAATAAATGAATAATTTCCACTTTTATGGAATAGTATACATTGTCGTAATTTTGAATTTTTGTCATTAATGACTTTATGTAATAAATTAATCATTTCCACTTTAATGTAATAGTATACACTGTCGTAATTTTGAATTTCTGTCAATAATGACTTTTTTCTGTATTAATTGAATAAATTCCACTTTTATGTAATAGTATACACTGTCGTAATTTTGAATTTTTTTCAATAATTACTTCATGTAATAAATTAATCATTTCCACTTTAATGTAATAGTATACACTGTCGTAATTTTGAATTTTTGTCAATAATGACTTTATGTAATAATTTAATCATTTCCACTTTTATGTAATAGTATACACTGTTGTAATGTTTTAATTTTTGTCCACTTTGACTTTATGTAATAATTGAATCATATCCACTTTTATGTAATAGTATACACTGTTGTAATTTTGAATTGCTGTCAATAATGACTTTATGTAATAATTGAATAATTTCCACTTTTATGTAATAGTATACACTGTCGTAATTTTGAATTTTTTGTCCACTTTGACTCTATGTAACTGTTACGTCCCTTATATGTTTGTCTAGGATAGACGGGAATATAACATTATTATCAGCGATGTGGGTGTCTACAGGGGAAAATGCAATAAAAGGAAAAGAACAGAGTCAGCTTCACTTTAGGAAAAAGGTTTATTGCTCGATGCCAAACCAAAGAAAAAATTACAAAGTATTTACAATAATATTTACAACAAAACAAAAATATAATAAAAGACAAAACACAACAAACAACACAAAAGAACGGAGGTGGGAAGGCGAACACGAGTAGAGGCCAAATCAACGAAATTAACACAACAAAACAGATCTAACTAAGTTTAACCAACTAAACTAAATATCAAAGAAAAATGTAGAAATGAAAAGTCTTCAGCGTCAACGACGCCCAATACTAACCTACACTAACTAATTAAAACACAAAACATACAAAGTGTGGCACTCTCTCTCTTAACCTAGTGTGTTTAATACATCGAAATATAACTGTCCTGCGTGGTGCGCAATGTATGTCGTACGACCTCTTTACCTGTTCCCTCCTTCCCAGCCTCACCACCGTAAGCGACTGAGGAACTCAGATCAACATGCGACATCACAAGGCAACCACACTGCCACAAAGAACGTCTTTCTCAAAAAGTCTCATTCCCAAGTGAGCGTCAAGCTCCCGATCTGGAGGGAGATCCAGCCTTTGAAGTAGGTTGCCGATTCTGATTGGATGGTACGACCAAGATGTCATCTCCCACCATGACGACTGATGCCGGGATTTCCCCAAATCTAAAAGAGACACACACATACGAAAACGACACATACCCCATTTCGAATACGTACGACATACGTAACAGTAATAATTGAATAATTTCCACTTTTATGTAATAGTATACACTGTCGTAATTTTGAATTTTTGTCCATTTTGACTTTATGTAATAATCAAATAATTTCCACTTTTATGTAATAGTATATACTGTCGTAATTTTGAATTTTTGTCCATTTTGACTCTATGTAATAATAGAATAATTTCCACTTTTATGTAATAGTATACACTGTCATTTGTTTTTTTCATTTTTAACCATTTTGACTTTATGTAATAATTGAATAATTTCCACTTTTATGTAATAGTATACACTGTCGTCATTTTGAATTTTTGTCAATAATGACTTTGTGTAATAAATTAATCATATCCACTTTAATGTAATAGTATACACTGTCATCATTTTTAATTTTTGTCCATTTTGACTTTATGTAATAATTGAATAATTTCCACTTTTATGTAATAGTATACACCGTCATAATTTTGAATTTTTGTCCATTTTGACTTTATGTAATAATTGAATAATTTCCACTTTTATGTAATAGTATGCACGGTCGTAATTTTGAATTTTTGTCAATAATGACTTTATGTAATAAATGAATCATTTCCACTTTAATGTAATAGTATCCACTGTCGTAATTTTGAATTTTTGTAAATAAAGACTTGATGTAATAATTGAATAATTTCCACTTTTATGTAATTGTATACACAGTCATAATTTTGAAATTTTGTCCATTTTGACTTTATGTAATAATGGAATAATTTCCACTTTTATGTAATAGTATACACTGTTGTAATTTTGAATTTTTGTCGACTTTGACTTTATATAATAATTTAATCATTTCCACTTTAATGTAACAGTATACACTGTCGTAATTTTGAATTTCTGTCCACTTTGACTTTATGTAATAATTGAATAAATTCCACTTTTATGTAATAGTATACACTGTTGTAATTTAAAATGTTTGTCCATTTTGACTTTATGTAATAATTTAATCATTTCCACTTTTATGTAATAGTATATACTGTTGTAATTTAGATTTTTTTTTCAATAATGACTTTATGTACTAATTGAATCATTTCCACTTTTAAGTAGTAGTATACACTGTTGTAATTTAGATTTTTTTGTCAATAATGAATTTATGTAATAATTTAATAATTTCCACTTTTATGTAATAGTATACACTGTCGTAATTTTGAATTTTTGTCAATAATGGCTTTATGTAATAATTTATTAATTTCCACTTTTATGTAAAAGTATACAATGTCATAATTTAGAATTTTTGTCCATTTTGACTTCATGAAATAATTTAATAATTTCCACTTTTATGTAATAGTATACACTGTCGTAATTTAGAATTTTTGTCAATAATGGCTTGATGTAATAATTGATTTATATCCACTTTAATGTAATAGTATACACTGTCGTGATTTTTCATTTTTGTCCACTTTGACTTTAAGTAATAATTGAGTCATTTTCACTTTTATGTAATAGTATACACTGTCGTAATTTAGATTTTTTTGTCAATAATAACTTTGTAATAATTGAATCATTTCCACTTTTATGTAATAGTATACACTGTCGTAATTTAGATTTTTTTGTCAATAATAATTTTGTAATAATTTAATATTTTCAACTTTTATGTAATAGTATACACTGTCGTAATTTTGAATTTTTATCAATAATGTCTCTGTTACGTATGTAACCCTCGTTCCCTGAGGAGGGATAGGAGACGTACGTTAGTGACTAACGAATGGGGGTTTTGCTTAGAAGCCAATCATCTTTGAGAATTTAACAACGCCCAATGGCAGTGCCAATGCCATGGGCATGCGGAATTTGCATGCGTAACTCCGCCCCACCGTGTGGGTATATAAGGAAGTACGCTGGCAACATCGCATTATGTATCTGCTGCGGAGCCAAGATCTGAACTCCGCGTTCCAGCAGCACAGCTGACGTGGCAGAGGAACGCACGTCTCCGTTCCCTCCTCAGGGAACGAGGGTTACATACGTAACCAAGACGTTCCCTTTCGTTCAGTCACTCCGACATACGTCAGTGACTGACGAATGGGGGTTCCAGTATAACCGCGCCAATCAGCTGTCATCCAGTGCCCTGCGTAAGTGTGAGATCCCGCCACTTAAGGCGTTTAGACTCTGCCCTAGCGGAAGTGATGGTGGTGACCACCGCAGGTGGGAGGCCACTGAAACCTGCCGCGTCCCGTCCAGAAGCCACACATGGAGCTTCCAGAGCGCTGGACGCGGGTGCCATAGAGTGCCCCGTCTCTGAGAGAGGAGGTCCGGTCTCAGAGGAATAGGCCAGGGAGGGGCTGTCGCAAGGAGTAGCAGCTCCGAAAACCAGGTCTGGCTGTGCCAATACGGGGCGACCAAAATGACCTGCTCCTGTCCTCCCTGATCTTGCACAGTACTCGTGCGAGAAGGCTCACTGGGGGGAACGCATCTAAGCGTGGGCCCCGCGGCCAGCTGTGCGCCAGTGCATCCGTGCCGAGCGTGCCCTCGGTCAGGGAATAGTACAGGCTGCAGTGGGAAGAGTCGTGGGAGGCAAACAGATCTACCTGCGCGTCGCCGAACTGTTCCCAAATCAGCTGGACCGTCTGGGGATGGAGTCTCCATTCTCCAAGAAGTGGCTGAATCCGTGAGAGCTCGTCGGCTGCACGGTTCAGTTCTCCCGGGATGTGGACAGCACGAAGGGACCTCAGGTGCTTCTGACTCCATAAAACGAGATGGCGGGCGAGTTAAGACATACGGCGGGAGCGTAAACCGCCCAGGTGGTTGATGTACGCTACAGTGGCCGTGTTGTCTGTCCGGACAAGTATGTGTTGACCCCTCAGCAACGCTCGGAAGCGGTGCAGGGCGAACCGTACTGCCAGCAACTCGAGGCAATTGACGTGCAGAAGGCGCTGGGGTCCTGTCCAGGAGCCCGCGGCTGCTTGTCCATTGCATATGGCACCCCAGCCCGTGGTGGAGGCATCTGTTGATACAACAATATGCCTGGAAACTCATTCTAAGGACACACCGGTCCGTAGAAGCTGAGGTTCGACCACAGGGTGAGCGTCTGTAAGCAGGCCCGAGTCACTTGGACCCGGAGCGTGCCAGACCGCCATGCCCATCTCGGGACTCGATCGCGTAGCCAGTGCTGAAGCGGTCTCATATGTAGCAATCCGAGCGGCGTCACCGCAGCTGCAGATGCCATATGCCCCAGGAGCCTCTGAAAGTGTTTCAGTGGAACCGCACTCTTGCTCTCGATTTGACGGAGGCAAGTCAGCAGAGACTGCGCGCGCGCGCGCTCGCTCGTAAGCTGCGCGCACATGGCGACCGAGCCGATCTCCATACCGAGAAAAGAGATCCTCTGCACGGGGCAAAGTTTGCTCTTTTCCCAGTTGACCCGAAGGCCCAGACGGGCTAAGTGGTGGAGAACCAGATCTTTGTGTCCGCAAACCTGCTCTCGAGAGTGACTCATTATGAGCCAGTCGTCGAGGTAGTTCAGGATGCGAACCCCGTGCTGCCGGAGGGGCGCAAGGGCTGCCTCGAAAATCTTCGTAAAGACGCGAGGGGACAGAGATAGCCCGAATGGGAGGACCACGTACTGATATGCCCGCCCCTCGAAAGCAAACCGTAGGAACGGTCTGTGTCGAGGTAGGAAGGAGACATGGAAGTAGGCGTCCTTCAGGTCGATCGCTGCAAACCAATCGTCCGGACGAACACATTCGAAAAGGCGTTTCGCTGTCAACATCTTGAACGGAAGCCTGTGTAGGTAACGGTTCAAGATGCGCAGGTCCAGGATTGGTCTTAACCCACCGGTCTTTTTAGGTACAATAAAGTAGGGGCTGTAGAACCCGGACTTCATCTCGGCTGGAGGGACAGGCTCGATCGCACCCTTCGCCAGTAGGGTGGCAACCTCCGCTCGCATGACAGGGGCCCTTTACCATAGTAAAGCGGACTCCCCGGAAGCAGGAAGGAGCCTGCGCGAACTGAATCGTGTAGCCGCGCCTGATTGTCTTCGTGACCCAGCGGGACAGCCCTGGAATCTGAAGCCAGGCTCCCAAGAACTGCACCAGCGGGGTCATTCGGACAACAGACGTAGGGAGACAAGGGAGGCTGTTGGGCGTCCCGGTGTGGGGGTGCGGTTAACGGCTGCGTCCTGACAGAGGAGACCAGGGAAGGACGCGCGTTCCACTGGGGTCTGCTCTGCCAGGAGGCTGGCGACAGAGAGGGATGCGAGTGGCGGGACCCGTGTGTGGCGCGCACCGTCATCACCGGTCTCTGGGTCCTCAGAGACAGGGACATGAGTTCTTCCCAAGCGCTGCTAGCCCGGGGGCCAGCAGCGGAAGGATTTTCCCCCGGCCCTCCACCGGGGGAAGGAGAGGCCCTGCTACCATCCCCTGGGAAGAACTGGAACCCATCTCTGAGTTGTCCACCTCCAGTCTGTAGAGCGGACTGGGCGTCATCCTCAACCACCTCCACGGCGTGGCCCAGGTGAAGGCTGCTGCTTGGGCCGGGCGGGAGGAGGGAGGGCGCCCTCTGCGGTAAGCGGGCTGAGGCGACTGAGCCGGCGGCTGGTGCAGCAGCTGGGGTAGTACGTTTTACAGCCTCAGTCTGCTTTCGGGAGGCCGAGAACCGTTGGGCGCAGTTCCCAGCCGCACCGCCGAAGAGGCCAGCCTGGGATATGGGTGAGTTGAGGAGGCGGGCCCGCTCAACGTCCTCCACATCACCAGGTAAGGCCAGGTGTTCTCCCGGACCACAGCTGTGGACATCGCCCGACCCAGGGAGCGTGTGGCCACCTTCAACGCCCGGGGGGCGGGATCAGTTGCGGCACGCAGCTCATTGAAGAGCCCTGGGTTGGCTCCCAGCCAAAGTAGATTGGGGTGTGGCAGAGGGGACTCTCTCTCCTCACGGAGATCATTGAGTCTCGACCGCGACATCGCGATGGTCACGTTCCCACAGTGGGAACATGACACATCCACAAACACTGCCCGAACGTGCTGAAGCCCAAACACATCGAGCAGTGAATGTGCCCATAGAAACTGAGATCGATCGCACCCGGAAGTGCACGGGCGAACCGTCTTGAAAAAGACGTGCCACGCGCAAGCTCTTTTGTGAGAGGAAAGCTCTGCAGAGTGCTGAAGTGCCCAGGGAAACACACACACAGCTGTTGCAGATCACTGCACAGATCAGCAGGCAGGCAGCATGAGATCGCTGGAAACGCGCCGTCACACCAACACCCTGGAGAACCACTCGTCTCAAAGACTGAAGAGAGGACTTCAGAAATCAGGCTTGTAGGAGTGAAGAGATGCTCTTGGCTCCAAAGCAGAAACATAATGCGATGTTGCCAGCGTACTTCCTTATATACCCACACGGTGGGGCGGAGTTACGCATGCAAATTCCGCATGCCCATGGCATTGCCACTGCCATTGGGCGTTGCTAAATTCTCGAAGATGATTGGCTTCTAAGCGAAACCCCCATTCGTTAGTCACTAACGTACGTCGTAGTGACTGAACGAAAGGGAACTGTAATAATTGAACCATTTCCAATTTTATGTAATAGTATCAAATGTTGTAATTTAGAATTTTTGTCCACTTTGACTTTATGTAATGATTGAATCATATTCACTTTTATGTAATAGTATACACTGTCGTAATTTTGAATTTTTGTCCACTTTGACTTTATGTAATAATTGAATAATTCCACTTTTATGTAATAGTATACACTGTCGTAATTTTAAATTTTTGTCCATTTTGACTTTATGTAATAATTGAATCATTTCCACTTTTATGTAATAGTATACACTGTTGTAATTTAGATTTTTTGTCAATAATTACTTTATGGAATAATTTAATCATTTCCACTTTTATGTAATAGTATACACTGTCGTAATTTTGAAATTTTGTCCATTTTGACTTTATGTAATAATTGAATCATATTCACTTTTATGTAATAGTATACACTGTCGTAATTTTAAATTTTTGTCCATTTTGACTTTATGTAATAATTGAATAATTTCCACTTTTATGTAATAGTATACACTGTTGTAATTTTGAATTTTTGTCATTAATGACTTTATGTAATAATTGAATCATTTCCACTTTTATGTAATATACACTGTCGTAATTTTGAATTTTTGTCAACTTTGACTTTATGTAATAATTGAATCATTTCCACTTTTATGTAATAGTATACACTGTTGCAATTTAGATTTTTTTTGTCAATAATGACTTTATGTAATAAATTAATCATTTCCACTTTTATGTAATAGTTTACACTGTTGTAATTTTGAATTTTTTTCCACTTTGACTTTATGTAATAATTGAATCATATTCACTTTTATGTAATAGTATACACTGTCTTAATTTTGAATTTTTGTCAATAATGACTTTATGTAATAATTGAATAAATTCCACTTTTATGTAATAGTATACACTGTCATTTTTTGAACGTTTAACCATTTTGACTTTATGTAATAAATTAATCATTTCCACTTTAATGTAATAGTATACACTGTCGTAATTTAGATTTTTTGTCAATAATGACTTTATGTATTAATTGAATAAATTCCACTTTTATGTAATAGTATACACTGTCATTTTTTGAATTTTTAACCATTTTGACTTTATGTAATAAATTAATCATTTCCACTTTAATGTAATAGTATACACTGTCGTAATTCTGAATTTTTGTCAATAATGACTTTATGTATGAATTGAATAAATTCCACTTTTATGTAATAGTATACACTGTCATAATTTTGAATTTTTGTCAATAATTACTTCATGTAATAAATTAATCATTTCCACTTTAATGTAATAGTATACACTGTCATAATTTTGAATTTTTGTCCATTTTGACTTTATGTAATAATTTAATAATTTCCACTTTTATGGAATTGTATACACTGTTGTAATTTTGAATTTTTGTCAATAAAGACTTTATGTAATTATTGAATCATATCCACTTTTATGTAATAGTATACACTGTTGTAATTTAGAATGTTTGTCCACTTTGACTTTATATAATAATTGAATCATTTCCACTTTTATGTAATAGTATACACTGTCATAATTTTTTATTTTTGTCAATAATGACTTTATGTAATAAATGAATAATTTCCACTTTAATGTAATATTTACACTGTTGTAATTTTGAATTTTTTTCCACTTTGACTTTATGTAATAATTGAATCATATTCACTTTTATGTAATAGTATACACTGTCGTAATTTTGAATTTCTGTCAATAATGACTTTATGTAATAATTGAATAAATTCCACTTTTATGTAATAGTATACACTGTCATAATTTTGAATTTTTGTCCAGTTTGACTCTATGTAATAATTGAATAATTTCCACTTTTATGTTAATAGTATACACTAGAGTTGGGGTACTCGGACTTGGACTTGGAATTTTGAATGAACTCGGACTTGTCACTCATTCGGTGAATTTGTACTCGGACTTGACACGGACTTGGACAATTTGGACTCGGAAAATATCCCGAGTGTAGTCGAGTCCGCGTCATGTGTAACAACAAAACCGGCATAAAACTAAGATAAGAAATTAATGAACGCCTCCTCGCCTGTGATTTTACTGCACCACACCGGCAGGCAGCAGTAGCATCATGCTTGCAGACAATACACACATCACACGGATCACAATGCGTGGCTGGGACAATGTCTTCAAAGTCAGCAATAATTTGTTTTGCTTTTGAAAATCATAAAGAATTTATTTGCAAGAAATCCAGTAAAAAGAAGCACTCTGCGGATTGCAAATCAAATGTGTCTGGCACGACTTTCTACCGACATGTTCAAAGAAAACCTAGAGAAATGTAAGTTGCTTATTATAACTTTTAATACCAACTTTAATCCAAATAACTTAGGGCTGGGTGATAGGACGATATATATCGGATTCTTGTGTGCATACTATGCAATTCTTAATATAATATTGAACCGTTCGGTATTCACGGTTGGGAATTGCGTTTTATTTTTTTCGTTTTTACATTTAATTAATCATTTTTTATTTTTCTCCGTTTGAAAAATTTCTCTCAGTTTATTTTGGCTCTGTTTGAGTGTGCCTGAGTCTACGCGCTGATATAAGCAAATATCCAATCATATGCACTAAAGTTAGGGGGTGTTTAGCCACGCTTGCAATGCTGGTGTCAGAGAGTTATACTCACGGAACACTATAGTTATTCACAATCACGATTTGCATGCGTTTTAAAGCCTTGCTGGTTAAACGTTTCATGCGCGTGCTTGTGCACTGTTAACATGCGCTGAGCGCGCGCACTAAAAGCCTGTCAAACACACGTGATTACTGGACTAGTCTTACTGCACTAATACTGTCAAATACACACAAGGTTAACATAGACACAGTCAGTTATGTCTAAAGTGAAAGTAAAATCGGCGTGTGTCTGTATATTAGATGTGTAGAGGTCTTAAATTGACAGTTCACCTCTAAAAATATGTAATTATTTACTCACTCTAATTTTGTTCCAAACCTGTATTCATTTCTTCTGTTGAACACAAACAGTTGAATGGTAGCCATTGACATCCATAGTATTATTTCCTACAATGGGAACCAGCAACTGGTTGGTTTCCGACATTCTCCAAAATATATTTTATGTCCAACAGAAGAAAGAACTTTATTCAGGTGTAAAACAACTTGAGCGTGAGTAATCGATGACAGAATTTTCATTTTTGAGTGAACTATCCCTTTAATATTAATAAAACAACAAAAGACAAAGAGAAAATCACTCACTCACTCACTCACTCACTCACTCACTCACTCACTCACTCACTCACTCACACACACACTCACTCACTCACTCACACTCACTCACTCACACACTCACTCACTCACTCACTCACTCACTCACTCACTCACTCACTCACTCACTCACTCCTGACTAACTTTAGTAAATTTAATAAGAATCACTGTACATGTAATACAGTGAAGTTTGTTTTTTTTTACATGTAATTGTTTTATTCAATTTCTATAGTATTTATTCTTACTTGAATAATCCTACTTGAGAAAATATATCATTATCGTGAAATAAGATTTTAGTATCGCTCACCCCTAAACATAAGAATTTGGTGATACCAGAGGCATTAAATAATTGAAATACAATAAAACAGGTTAATTTGTTTTTTTGCACTTGCAATAATAAAAGTTCTACATATATCTATGTCCATTCTATTGTTTGAAACCATTTTGATTGGAAACTAGTTGATCTGTTGACAAAATAAAAATGTTAAATGGCAATGGCTAGATGTAATAGTGGTATTTTTTGTTACATTTTATATTGCCATTGGTTTAATGGGTTGAAAGGTTAAAATATTAATAGAAGATACAAATTTACAATAGCAATTTCTAATCTTTTTTCAATTTAATTACACTCTGGACTCGGGCGGACTCGACTCGGACTCGGCCGATAAGAACTCGGACTTGAGTCCAACTCGGCCCCTGTTGGACTCGGACTTGGACTCGGACTTGATTGTTTAAGACTTGGACTTGACTCAAACTCGACAAAGGTGGACTCGGACCCAACACTAGTATACACTGTCATAATTTAGAATTTTTGTCCACTTTGACTTTATGTAATAATTTAATAAATTCCACTTTTATGTAATAGTATACACTGTCGTAATTTAGATTTTTTTTCATTAATGACTTTATGTAATAAATTAATCATTTCCACTTTAATGTAGGAGTATACACTGTCGTAATTTAGAATTTCTGTCAATAATGACTTTATGTAATAATTGAATAATTTCCACTTTTATGTTAATAGTATACACTGTCGTAATTTTGAATTTTTGTCATCTTTGACTTTGTAATAATTTAATAATTTCCACTTTTATGTAATAGTATACACTGTTGTAATTTAGATTTTTTGTCAATAATTACTTTATGTAATAATTTAATAATTTCCACTTTTATGTAATAGTATACACTGTCGTAATTTTGAATTTCTGTCAATAATGACTTTATGTAATAATTGAATAATTTCCATTTTTATGTAATAGTATACAATACCATAATTTAGAATTTTTGTCAATAATGACTTTATGTACAAACAAATCAAAATTACAACAGTGTATACTATTACATAAAAGTGAAAATGACTCAATTATTACTTAAAGTCAAAGTGGACAAAAATGAAAAATCACGACAGTGTATACTATTACATTAAAGTGGATATAATTCAATTATTACATAAAGTCATTATTGACAAAAATTTTAAATTACGACAGTGTATACTATTACATAAAAGTGGAAATGATTCATTTATTATCAATAATTTTGTAATAATTGAATCATTTCCACTTTTATGTAATAGTATACACTGTCGTTATTTAGATTTTTTTTGTCAATAATAATTTTGTAATAATTGAACATTTTCTACTTTTATGATATAGTATCAAATATCGTAATTTTGAATTTTTGTCCATTTTGACTTTATGTAATAATTGAATCATATTCACTTTTATGTAATAGTATACACTGTCGTAATTTAAAATTTTTGTCCATTTTGACTTTATGTAATAATTGAATAATTTCCACTTTTATGTAATAGTATAAACTGTTGTAATTTTGAATTTTTGTCATTAATGACTTTATGTAATAATTGAATCATTTCCACTTTTATGTAATAGTATACACTGTTGCAATTTAGATTTTTTTTGTCAATAATGACTTTATGTAATAAATTAATCATTTCCACTTTTATGTAATAGTATACACTGTTGCAATTGAGATTTTTTTTGTCAATAATGACTTTATGTAATAAATGAATCATTTCCACTTTTATGTAATAGTATACACTGTTGTCATTTAGATTTTTGGTCAATAATGACTTTATGTAATAATTTAATAATTTCCACTTTAATGTAATAGTTTACACTGTTGTAATTTAGAATTTTTTTCCACTTTGACTTTATGTAATAATTGAATCATATTCACTTTTATGTAATAGTATACACTGTCTTAATTTTGAATTTTTGTCAATAATGACTTTATGTAATAATTTAATAAATTCCACTTTTATGTAATAGTATACACTGTCATTTTTTTGAACGTTTAACCATTTTGACTTTATGTAATAAATTAATAATTTCCACTTTTATGTAATAGTATACACTGTTGCAACTTAGATTTTTTTGTCAATAATGACTTTATGTAATAAATGAATCATTTCCACTTTTATGTAATAGTATACACTGTTGTAATTTAGATTTTTGGTCAATAATGACTTTATGTAATAATTTAATAATTTCCACTTTAATGTAATAGTTTACACTGTTGTAATTTAGAATTTTTTCCCACTTTGACTTTATGTAATAATTTAATCATATTCACATTTATGTAATAGTATACACTGTCTTAATTTTGATTTTTTGTCAATAATGACTTTATGTAATAATTGAATAAATTCCACTTTTATGTAATAGTATACACTGTCATTTTTTTGAACGTTTAACCATTTTGACTTTATGTAATAAATTAATCATTTCCACTTTAATGTAATAGTATACACTGTTGTAATTTTGAATTTTTGTCAATAATGACTTTATGTATTAATTGAATAAATTCCACTTTTATGTAATAGTGTACACTGTCATTTTTTTGAATTTTTAACCATTTTGACTTTATGTAATAAATTAATCATTTCCACTTTAATGTAATAGTATACACTGTCATAATTTTGAATTTTTGTCCATTTTGACTTTATGTAATAATTGAATAATTTCCACTTTTATGGAATAGTATACACTGTCGTAATTTTGAATTTTGTCAATAATGACTTTATGTAATAATTTAATAATTTCCACTTTTATGTAATAGTATACACTGTTATAATTTTTTATTTTTGTCAATAATGACTTTATGTAATAAATGAATAATTTCCACTTTAATGTAATAGTTTACACTGTTGTAATTTTGAATTTTTTTCCACTTTGACTTTATGTAATAATTGAATCATATTCACTTTTATGTAATAGTATACACTGTCGTAATTTTGAATTTCTGTCAATAATGACTTTATATAATAATTTAATAAATTCCACTTTTATGTAATAGTATACACTGTCATAATTTAGAATTTTTGTCCACTTTGACTCTATGTAATAATTGAATAATTTCCACTTTTATGTTAATAGTATACACTGTCATAATTTAGAATTTTTGTCCACTTTGACTTTATGTAATAATTTAATAAATTCCACTTTTATGTAATAGTATACACTGTCATTTTTTGAACGTTTAACCATTTTGACTTTATGTAATAAATTAATCATTTCCACTTTAATGTAATAGTATACACTGTCGTAATTTTGAATTTTTGTCAATAATGACTTTATGTATTAATTGAATAAATTCCACTTTTATGTAATAGTATACACTGTCATAATTTTGAATTTTTGTCCAATTTGACTTTATGTAATAATTGAATAAATTCCACTTTTATGGAATAGTATACACTGTTGTAATTTAGATTTTTTTTCATTAATGACTTTATGTAATAAATTCATCATTTCCACTTTAATGTAATAGTATACACTGTCGTAATTTTGAATTTCTGTCAATAGTGACTTTATGTATTAATTGAATAAATTCCACTTTTATGTAATAGTATACACTGTCATTTTTGTGAATTTTTTACCATTTTGACTTTATGTAAAAAAATTAATCATTTCCACTTTAATGAAATAGTATACACTGTCGTAATTTTGAATTTTTGTCAATAATGACTTTATGTATTAATTGAAAAAAATTCCACTTTAATGTAATAGTATACACTGTCATTTTTTGAATTTTTTACCATTTTGACTTTATGTAATAACTGAATAATTTCCACTTTTATGTAATAGTATACACTGTCGTCATTTTTAATTTTTTTCAATAATTACTTAATGTAATAAATTAATCATTTCCACTTTAATGTAATAGTATACACTGTCGTAATTTTGAACTTTTGTCAATAATGACTTTATGTAATAATTGAATAATTTCCACTTTTATGTAATAGTATACACTGTTGTAATTTTGAATTTTTGTCTATTTTGACTTTATGTAATAAATTAATAATTTCCACTTTAATGTAAAAGTATACACTGTCGTAATTTTGAATTTTTGTCAATAATGACTTTATGTAATAATTGAATAATTTCCACTTTTAGGTAATAGTATACACTGTTGTAATTTTGAATTTTTGTCCACTTTGACTTTATGTAATAAATGAATAATGGTCCCACTTTATATTAAGTGGCCCTAATACCTGTGAACTTACATGGTAACTTCATGTGTACATAGAATGTAACTACAGTGTATTGGTACATAGTATCTACAGCTGTAATATTTGTGTACCTACACATATGTAACAACTCACGGAATGGTATGCTTAAGTACAAATGTGTAACAGTACATTGGTAACAACACTTTTTTCACTTCAGTAAGTACACGTGTAACTGGAATAATGTAACTACATTTTGTAACAACAATATGTATTTAATCAAATTGTTCCAATTCCACATGGAATCCAATACTGCAGTTACCAGTTTGGAATACACTGAAACTACTGGCAGGACTAATGTTGAATTACAGTGTACTTACATGTTAACTCCTCAGCAACGGTAAACAATATTAAGTCTAAAAAGGTCATCCTTAATGTATTATTTAAAACACTGTATTTACAGTGTACTTACATGGTAACTCCTCAGGAACTGTCCACTTAATATAAAGTGTAAAACGTTCATAATTACAGTGTAATATGCAAAACCCAAACCTCTGTGCAACACTGTATTAACAGTGTACTTACATGGTAACTCTTCAGGATAGGGTAAGTATTTTATATAATTTATATATATATATATATATATATATATATATATATATATTTATTATTTTTTTTATATAGTATTTTATAAGTATTTTATAAGTACACTTTTTATAAGTATTTTATAAGTACACTTTTCATAAATATTTTATAAGTATTTAATATGTACACTTTTCATAAGTATTTTATAAGTATTTCATAAGTATTTCATAAGTATTTAATATGTACACTTTTCATAAGTATTTTATAAGTACACTTTTCATAAGTATTTCATAAGTACACTTTTCATAAGCTTTTCATAAGTATTTTATACGTTTTTCATAAATATTTTATAAGTATTTCATAAGTACTTAATATATACACTTTTCATAAGTATTTTAAAAGTACACTTTTCACAAGTATTTCATAAGTATTTTATAAGAACACTTTTCATAAGTATTTCATAAGTATTTTATAAGTACAATTTTCATAAGTACTTAATATGTACACTTTTCATAAGTATTTTATATAAGTATTTCATAAGTATTTTATAATTATTTCATAGGTACTTAATATGTATACTTTTCATAACTATTTTATAAGTATGTCATAAGTATTTTATAAGTGCACTTTTCATAAGTATTTTATAATTATTTCATAAGTACTTAATATGTACACTTTTCATAAATATTTTATAAGTATTTCATAAGTAGTTTATAAGTACACTTTTCATAAGTATTTTATAAGTATTTCATAAGTATTTCATAAGTATCTTATAAGTATTTCATAAGTATCTTATAAGTATTTCATAAGTAATTAATATGTACACTTTTCATAAGTATTTTATAAGTATTTCATAAGTATTTTATAATTATTTCATAAGTTTTTAATATGTACACTTTTCATAAGTATTTTATAAGTGTTTCATAAGTATTTTTTAATAACTATTTTCTATAAATATTTTAGAAGTACACTTTTCATAAGTATTTCATAAGTATTTTATAAGTATTTCATAAGTACTTAAAATGTACACTTTTCATAAGTATTTTATAAGTATTTCATAAGTATTTTATAAGTATTTCATAAGTACTTAATATGTACACTTTTCATAAGTATCTTATAAGTATTTCATAAGTATTTTATAATTATTTCATAAGTATTTAATATGTACACTTTTCATAAGTATTTTATAAGTATTTCATAAGTATTTTATAAGTAATTCATAAGTATTTAATATGTACACTTTTCATAAGTAGTTAATAAGTATTTTATAAGTACACTTTTCATAAGTATTTCATAAGTATTTTATAAGTACACTTTTCATAAGTATTTCATAAGTATTTTATAAGTAAAATTTTCATAAGTATTTTATAAGTCCAATTTTCATTAGTATTTTATAAGTATTTCATAAGTATTTTATAAGTACACTTTTCATAAGTATTTTACAAGTATTTCATAAGTATTTAATATGTACACTTTTCATAAGTATTTTATAAGTATTTCATAAGTATTTTGTAAGTATTTCATAAGTATTTAATATGTACACTTTTCATAAGTATTTCATAAGTATTTTATAAGTACAATTTTCATAAGTATTTTATAAGTATTTCATAAGTACTTAATATGTACACTTTTCATAAGTATTTTATAAGTATTTTATAAGTACAGTTTTCATAAGTATTTTATAAGTATTACATAAGTACTTAATATGTACACTTTTCATAAGTATTTTATAAGTATTTTATAAGTACAGTTTTCATAAGTATTTTATAAATATTACATAAGTACTTAATATGTACACTTTTCATAACTATTTTCTATAAATATTTTAGAAGTACACTTTTCATAAGTATTTTATAAGTATTTCATAAATAAACTTTTTATAAGTATTGTCTATAAATATTTTATTATTGCACTTTTCATAAGTATTTTCTACAAACATTATATAACTAAACTTTTCATAATGTGGCGAGGTGGATGAGCGAGAGACATGGGAGGAGCGAGCGAGAACAGTGAGTGATTGAGAATGAGCGTCACCTGCGAGTACACCGGGGGGGGCAGAGGCATATAAGGACGAGCGACACCGCTGATGGACGAGAGAGGACCAGGCCTGGACTTTACGTTTTGTTTTGTTGTGTTTTGTTTTCGTCTTGTTATGTGTGTACGCGACAGTCGTCCGTGAGGGGCTGCCGCTTTTACTTTCATTTTATTTATTTATTTGATTAAAGTCTTTTGAATGTTCGCCGGTTCACGCCTTCTTCTTCCCATACGAACAAACCCCATTACAAACTATTTTCTATAAACATTTTATAAGTACACTTTTCATAAATATTTTCTATAAATATTTTATAATTGCACTTTTCATAAGTATTTTATAAGCACACTTATCATGAATATTTTCTATAAGTATTTTATAGTACACTTTTTTATTAATATTTTAAAAGTGTTTCACAAGTACACTTTTTATAAGTATTTTCTTTAAATATTTTTTTAATTGAAGATAAGTCTAATAAAAGTACACTTTTCTTAAGTATTTTATTAGTATTTCGTAAGTATTTCATAAGTATTTTATAAGTACACTTGTCTTAAGTATTTTCTATAAATATATTTTAATTGCACTTTTCATAAGTATTTTCTATAAATATTTTATAATAGCACTTTTCACAATTATTTTTTATGGCATTTGAAAGGTTCCTATTTTAGTTGTTTAGTCCCCAACAACAGGTTTACATGCATGCAAGGTCAAAAAGCCTATCATTCTCTTATAACATACATTTATTTTGATCTTATTCGCTCAGCGATTCATTTTTCCAAACCCCTCCTTTGCGTGACGCTAATCTGCAGTGATTGGTCAGATGATTAGTGTATAGACGAATAATTGCTGAACACCAACGTATTGATCTATTCTTTACCATAACTCCAAATAAAAACAACAACAAACTTTTAGATAAAAAAACAACAACAACAAGCATTTAAAGGGAGATCTAACAATCTTTATATTCCTTTATTTGCATGTTACATGATTAACAGAATTCATAATCCTCATTTTCCCGCCAAAAATTAATCTTTTTTTTTTTCGTCATAAACCCATTTGTCAAATACATCAAATTCAAAGACTTTATTTCCATTTTAAACATTTCATGAAGTACTTTACAGTGCAGAAGGATTTAAAAAATGACCGCGGAGACTTTAGAGTAAATAAACACAGTTAGAAAATGTTCATTGCTTTTCATGAAGATGTCGGTCGAATTCTCTCTAGTCGGAGTCAGAAGAGGATGGACAAACACACACTGTCCGCTTGTCGTGTTACAGAGTAAAACACACACACACACACACACACACACTAAACATGATGAAATTAAAGTGTGTTTGTAGCCACACACACGCGCTGCAGTGAGACTGTACAGAGGCATTCGTCAGATACAAAACGCACGAGTCCCATTCTGGACTTCAGGACGCTTGACTCGGGATCGGATCAAACCCGAAATATCCGTGTTCAGGGCACGACTACAGGAGACTAGCCCTTTAAATCCCGTGTTCACACTGACACGAGAGCAACACGTGGGTTCATCCAATCAAGGCATCAGAGCTCACACACTGAAAGCTTATTGGCTGAGAGAGCTGTCAATCAAAGGGCTTTATAGAGAATTCTTTAGTCTTTAATAAACGAATGTGAACATACAACCTGCTCTTTGAGAAATAAGAAAAGACGTACGAACTCAACGACATGAGTACGGATTTCAGCGTGGTTTATAAATCGACCCTAAAATGGCTTTCATTTTTAATACATAACGGGATCTATACTCGTTTGGCAGATTCAGCTCATTTCTGTACAAGTCCTATCATAATAATAACTAGTCAACAGAAACGATCAGTCTCTATAAATAAGAATAGTAGTGCAGCCGCTTCAAAGGTAAATCTAGTTTTAGTTTGAAATATTTGTATTAAAAAGTTTAGTATCTAATTTCAGGAAGCATGTAAGCGCCACCGCAGATTATTAACTACACATGAGGAAAAAACCCAAACTGAAGTTTCGTCGAGAGAACATTCGATTCCAACGAATATTTACAGACGCGTGGAGAAGCTTCGGCGGGAATGAGCGGCGAAGCAAAGCCGAGCATTCATCGTGTCGGACATTTCAGAGTTCAAACTACAGGCTTCCCTCCAGAACAATTCACTAGAGGAAATGCTCCATGAACACCCTGAAGAAGGTGGGTGGGGCCGACGACGTGGGAGGAGTTTCGTATGTGGTAAAGTGGGTGGGGCTACACGTATAGGCGTGGCTTCTGTGAGAAGATTCTACGATCAATCACAACAAACACTGAGCCGGTGATTGCTCTGATCTCAGAGGATCTTCATGAACGAGGAAGACACAGTCCTTGGATCTTTCATTAGTTTACATTTGTCAACAGTATTACGGGGAAACACGATGAAAGATGATCGCGGGGACATGCACTCACACTGTCAGACAGACGGACGTCACTGGAAGTCAGTTAATGACTATATTCAGTTCTTAAAAAGAGCACCTTCTTTCTTTTCTCCGTGTCATATTTTTCTCCTGATAATAAGACGGTCGTCCAGCCGGGGCGTAACGGTGAGCGTGGATGACGGATGGAAACAGTCTGAGACGATCGACCGCTGAACATTAACACTTGAGGAGAGCCAAGAGGACACACAGGAGGAGGAGCCAGAATGATTGACACATGCAGCTGGAGGCGTTGATGTCCCGCCCCATCCCCGGTTCTGAGAGAGAGAGAGAGAAGCAGACAGACACAGGTGAATGGCGACCACTGCTGGTTGACGTGCTGAACTACATCAGTGTGTGTGTGTGTGTGTGTGAGTCTCACTGTAGAGGAACACGCTGGCGTTGTGGATGCCCAGTCTGTTGGTCGCGACACACGTGTAGTTTCCATAATCGTCCTCCGTGACGTTTGCGACCACCAGCTGTGTACGAGCTCCGCTGATCTGAATACTGACGCTCGGAGAGCTGGACAGTCTAACACACACACACACACACACACACATCAGCAGACGGAGGAACATCTAACCATGAAGGCATTTACTGTAGGATTTATTGATTTCTGTAAGAACCTTTATTTTATGTTCTGTCATTAATAGTTCTCTCTGTGGGAACAGACAGACATGATGAACTTCATCTATTCAAATTGTATTGATAAATAGAAATAAAGCTGAAAAAATAAAAGTACTAAATTCATGGAATAAATAAAATAAGTACAAAAGTACCTTAAAGCTAAATATATATATGTTAAAAAAGCACAACAAAATTACTAAAACTTAAGCTAAATAAAAAACACCTGACACCTAAAAGCTCATTCAAAACATTAATGAAATAGTATATAAATAATACTAAAATAGTTGAACGTTAGATGGATATTAGGGGAACTTTAGTTGAATATTAGGGGAACTTTAGTTGAATACTAGGGGAACAGTTGAATATTAGGGGAACATTCGTTGAATATTAGGGGAACAGTTGAATATTAGGGGAACAGTTGAATATTAGGGGAACATTCGTTGAATATTAGGGGAACATTCGTTGAATATTAGGGGAACAGTTGAATATTAGGGGAACATTCGTTGAATATTAGGGGAACAGTTGAATATTAGGGGAACAGTTGAATATTAGGGGAACATTCATTGAATATTAGGGGAACATTCGTTGAATATTAGGGGAACAGTTGAATATTAGGGGAACATTCGTTGAATGTTAGGGGAACAGTTGAATATTAGGGGAACATTAGTTTTAACGTTAGGGGAACATTAGTTGAACGTTAGGGGAACAGTTGAATATTAGGGGAACATTAGTTGAACGTTAGGGGAACATTAGTTGAATGTTAGGGGAACATTAGTTGAATGTTAGGGGAACATTAGTTGAACGTTAGGGGAACATTAGTTGAATATTAGGGGAACAGTTGAACGTTAGGGGAACAGTTGAATGTCAGGGGAGCAGTTGAATATTAGGGGAACATTAGTTGAATATTAGGTGAACATTAGTTGAATATTAGGTGAATATTAGGGGAACATTCGTTGAATGTTAGTGGAACAGTTGAATATTAGGGGAACAGTTGAATATTAGGGGAACAGTTGAACGTTAGGGCAACAGTTGAATATTGGGGGAACATTAGTTGAATATTAGGGGAACATTAGTTGAATATTAGGGGAACATTAGTTGAATATTAGGTGAATATTAGGGGAACATTCGTTGAATGTTAGTGGAACAGTTGAATATTAGGGGAACAGTTGAATATTAGGGGAACAGTTGAACGTTAGGGCAACAGTTGAATATTAGGGGAACATTAGTTGAACGTTAGGGGAACAGTTGAACGTTAGGGGAACATTAGTTGAATGTTAGGGGAACATTAGTTGAATGTTAGGGGAACATTAGTTGAACATTAGGGGAACATTAGTTGAAAATTAGGGGAACAGTTGAACGTTAGGGGAACAGTTGAATGTTAGGGGAACAGTTGAATATTAGGGGAACAGTTGAACGTTAGGGGAACATTAGTTGAATATTAGGGGAACATTAGTTGAACGTTAGGGGAACATTAGTTGAATGTTAGGGGAATGTTAATTCAATAGTAGGGGAACAGTTGAACGTTAGGGGAACGTTAATTGAATATTAGGGGAACAGTTGAACGTTAGGGGAACATTAGTTGAATATTAGGGGAACATTAGTTGAACGTTAGGGGAACATTAGTTGAATGTTAGGGGAATGTTAATTCAATAGTAGGGGAACAGTTGAACGTTAGGGGAACATTAATTGAATATTAGGGCAATGGTAGTTGAATATTAGGGGAACAGTTGAACGTTAGGGGAACATTAGTTGAATATTAGGGGAACATTAGTTGAACGTTAGGGGAACATTTGTTGAATGTTAGGGGAACATTAGTTAAATGTTAGGGGAACATTAGTTGAACGTTAGGGGAACATTAGTTGAACGTTAGGGGAACATTAGTGGAATGTTAGAGTAACATTAGTTTAATGTTAGGGGAACATTAATTAAATATTAGGGGAACAGTTGAATATTAGGGGAACAGATGAACGTTAGGGGAACAGTTGAATATTAGGGGAACAGTTGAATATTAGGGGAACAGATTAACGTTAGGGGAACAGATTAACGTTAGGGGAACATAGGGGAACAGTTGAACGTTAGGGGAACGTTAATTGAATATTAGGGGAACAGTTGAATATTAGGGGAACAGTTGAATATTAGGGGAACAGATTAACGTTAGGGGAACAGATTAACGTTAGGGGAACATAGGGGAACAGTTGAACGTTAGGGGAACGTTAATTGAATATTAGGGGAACAGTTGAACATTAGGGAACAGTTGAACGTTAGGGGAATGTTAATTGAATAGTAGGGCAACAGTTGAGTATTAGGGGAACAGTTGAACATTAGGGGAACGTTAATTGAATTTTAGGGGAACAGCTGAACGTTAGGGGAACGTTAATTGAATATTAGGGGAACAGTTGAATATTAGGAGAACATTTGAATATTAGGGGAACAGTTGAACGTCAGGGGAACAGTGGAACATTAGGGGAACAGTTGAATATTAGGGGAACAGTTGAACATTAGGGGAACGTTAATTGAATTTTAAGGGAACAGTTGAACGTTAGGGGAACGTTAATTGAATATTAGGGGAACAGTTGAATATTAGGGGAACATTAGTTGAATATTAGGGGAACAGTTGAATATTAGGGGAACAGTTGAACGTTAGGGGAACATTAGTTGAATATTAGGGCAATGGTAGTTGAATATTAGGGGAACAGTTGAATATTTGGGGAACATTTGAACGTTAGTGGAACTGTTGAATATTAGGGGAACAGTTGAATATTAGGGGAACAGTTGAATATTAGGGGAACAGTTGAACGTTAGGGGAACATTAGTTGAATATTAGGGGAACAGTTGAATATTAGGGGAACAGTTGAATATTAACAGTTGAACGTTAGGGGAACATTAGTTGAATATTAGGGCAATGGTAGTTGAATATTAGGGGAACAGTTGAATATTAGGGGAACAGTTGAACGTTAGTGGAACTGTTGAATATTAGGGGAACAGTTGAATATTAGGGGAACAGTTGAATATTAGGGGAACAGTTGAACGTTAGTGGAACAATTGAATATTAGGGGAACATTAGTTGAATATTAGGGGAACAGTTGAATATTAGGGGAACATTAGTTGAATATTAGGGGAACATTAGTTGAATATTAGGGGAACATTAGTTGAATATTAGGGGAACAGTTGAATATTAGGGGAACATTAGTTGAATATTAGGGGAACAGTTGAATATTAGGGGAACAGTTGAATATTAGGGGAATATTAGTTGAATATTAGGGGAACAGTTGAATATTAGGGGAACAGTTGAACATTAGGGGAACAGTTAAATATTAGGGGAACATTAGTTGAATATTAGGGGAACAGTTGAATATTAGGGGAACAGTTGAACATTAGGGGAACAGTTGAATATTAGGGGAACATTAGTTGAATATTAGGGGAACAGTTAAATATTAGGGGAACGGTTGAATATTAGGGGAACATTAGTTGAATATTAGGGGAACAGTGGAATATTAGGGGAACAGTTGAATATTATGGGAACAGTTGAATATTAGGGGAACATTAGTTGAATATTAGGGGAACAGTTGAATATTAGGGGAACGGTTGAATATTAGGGGAACATTAGTTGAATATTAGGGGAACAGTGGAATATTAGGGGAACAGTTGAATATTAGGGGAACATTAGTTGAATTTTAGGGGAACAGTTAAATATTAGGGGAACGGTTGAATATTAGGGGAACATTAGTTGAATATTAGGGGAACAGTGGAATATTAGGGGAACAGTTGAATATTAGGGGAACATTAGTTGAATATTAGGGGAACAGTTGAATATTAGGGGAACAGTTGAATATTAGGGGAACAGTTGAATATTAGGGGAACAGTGGAATATTAGGGGAACATTAGTTAAATATTAGGGGAACATTAGTTGAACGTTAGGGGAACAGTTGAATATTAGGGGAACATTAGTTGAACGTTGGGGGAACAGTTGAATATTAGGGGAACAGTTGAATATTAGGGGAACAGTTGAACATTAGGGGAACAGTTGAATATTAGGGGAACATTAGTTGAATATTAGGGGAACAGTTAAATATTAGGGGAACGGTTGAATATTAGGGGAACATTAGTTGAATATTAGGGGAACAGTGGAATATTAGGGGAACAGTTGAATATTATGGGAACAGTTGAATATTAGGGGAACATTAGTTGAATATTAGGGGAACAGTTGAATATTAGGGGAACGGTTGAATATTAGGGGAACATTAGTTGAATATTAGGGGAACAGTGGAATATTAGGGGAACAGTTGAATATTAGGGGAACATTAGTTGAATTTTAGGGGAACAGTTAAATATTAGGGGAACGGTTGAATATTAGGGGAACATTAGTTGAATATTAGGGGAACAGTGGAATATTAGGGGAACAGTTGAATATTAGGGGAACATTAGTTGAATATTAGGGGAACAGTTGAATATTAGGGGAACAGTTGAATATTAGGGGAACAGTGGAATATTAGGGGAACATTAGTTGAATATTAGGGGAACATTAGTTGAACGTTAGGGGAACAGTTGAATATTAGGGGAACATTAGTTGAACGTTGGGGGAACAGTTGAATATTAGGGGAACAGTTGAATATTAGGGGAACATTAGTTGAATATTAGGGGAACATTAGTTGAACGTTAGGGGAACAGTTGAATATTGGGGGAACATTAGTTGAATATTAGGGGAACATTAGTTGAATATTGGGGGAACATTAGTTGAATATTGGGGGAACATTAGTTGAATATTGGGGGAACATTAGTTGAATATTAGGGGAACATTAGTTGAATATTGGGGGAACATTAGTTGAATATTGGGGGAACATTAGTTGAATATTAGGGGAACATTAGTTGAATATTGGGGGAACATTAGTTGAATATTGGGGGAACATTAGTTGAATATTGGGGGAACATTAGTTGAATATTAGGGAAACATTAGTTGAATATTGGGGGAACATTAGTTGAATATTGGGGGAACATTAGTTGAATATTGGGGGAACATTAGTTGAATATTAGGGGAACATTAGTTGAATATTGGGGGAACATTAGTTGAATATTGGGGGAACATTAGTTGAATATTAGGGGAACATTAGTTGAATATTGGGGGAACATTAGTTGAATATTGGGGGAACATTAGTTGAATATTGGGGGAACATTAGTTGAATATTAGGGGAACATTAGTTGAATATTGGGGGAACATTAGTTGAATATTGGGGGAACATTAGTTGAATATTGGGGGAACATTAGTTGAATATTGGGGGAACATTAGTTGAATATTGGGGGAACATTAGTTGAATATTGGGGGAACATTAGTTGAATATTGGGGGAACATTAGTTGAATATTGGGGGAACATTAGTTGAATATTGGGGGAACATTAGTTGAATATTAGGGGAACATTAGTTGAATATTGGGGGAACGGTGTGAGGACTGACCTGCGCTCATCTCTGTACCACTCAAACTCCGGCTGAGGAACCGCAGACGCCTCGCAGTGCAGAACGGCCGCCTGTCCGACCGGCGTCTCGGAGCTCCGCACCTCCTTTATATACGGCGGGTCTGAGGGGACACACATCAGTCCGTCATACACACACACACACACACACACACACACACACACACACGCCTCACACAGGCTGATCTGATGGACGTCTACTTACAGTTGACCACCACATTGACGTATTTGACATCGGGTGTGGACACGTCATTGCTCGCTTTACACTCGTAACGTCCGGCCTGAGAGCGAACGATCCCAGAGATCTCCAGATACTCGCCCACATCCAGAGCCTCGGCTGACAAACACACACATACACGCATCATCAGTATCATCGTCAGCGTCATAGTTTGGCTTGTCCAGCAGAGGGAGCATGTGAGGCTCTTCCAAATCACAGCACTAGCATAACATCAGTGAGTGAGGAATAACACGACACACACACACACACACACACACACACACACACACACACACACACACACACACACACACACTCACACATACACACACACACACTCTGATGTGGTCAGCCTTTCATCAGGAAGTTTAAAAGCGTTTCGAGCACGCGTGAGCAGAGGGGGTGCTCATTTGCATACTCATGTTTTATTCATGAGCATCATTTACCACAGCGAGGCACAATGCATTTATTTAGTGAATACTAATTTATGTAAAACCATGAAATTGGCAAAGTTCAGCAGAACCGAAAGATCACAAGACACAATAAATACACCTAATGTTTTCACACACACACACACACACACACACACACACACACACACACACACACACACACACACACACACACACACACACACAGTAATCATGTCTGTGATCTGATTGGTTTAATGCATCCAATAATACTCATTATTTTCTTACGCAGCATTAATGACAGGATGAATCCTTCACATGAAAATAATAAGATAAGATAAAAAGTAAACAAATAAATTAATAATATTTAAATAAATTAATAAATACAGTTATATAAACAAATCATTAATATACTTACTTGTGCATCACTATAGTGTGTGTGTGAGAGTGTGTGTGAGAGTGTGTGTGTGTGAGTGTGTGTGTGTGTGTGTGTGTGTGTGAGTGTGTGTGTGTGTGTGTGTGTGTGTGTGTGTGTGTGTGTGTGTGTGTGTGTGTGTGTGTGTGTGTGTGTGAGTGTGTGTGTGTGTGTGTGTGTGTATGAGTGTGTGTGTGAGTGTGTGTGTGTGTGTGTGTGTTTGTGTGTGTGTGTGGACTGGTAATCCCTACGTTATGGGGACAAAATGTCTCCTGTGATGGGTAGGTTTAGGGGCAGGGGCAGTGTGTGTGTGTGTGTGTGTGTGTGTGTGTGATTGGTAGGTTTAGGGGCAGGGGCAGTGTGTGTGTGTGTGTGTGTGTGTGTGTGATTGGTAGGTTTAGGGGCAGGGGCAGTGTGTGTGTGTGTGTGTGTGTGTGTGTGTGTGTGTGTGTGTGTGTGTGTGTGTGTGTGTGTGTGTGATGGGTAGGTTTAGGGGCAGGGGCAGTGTGTGTGTGTGTGTGTGTGTGTGTGTGTGTGATTGGTAGGTTTAGGGGCAGGGGCAGGGGCAGGGTGTGTGTGTGATCGGTAGGTTTAGGGGCAGGGGCAGGGTGTGTGTGTGTGTGTGTGTGTGTGTGTGTGTGTGAGAGAGTGTGTGTGAGAGTTTGTTTCTAAGCGTTCAGTTCGTGTTCTTTGAGCTGAAACAATGAGCGAGTGAATGAATCTTCACTGACGTTTCAAAGACACTTTGAATGTTTGAGGCTCACAGATTACAGACACACGACACACACACACACACACACACACACAACACACGACACACGACACACACGACATACACACACACACACACACACACACACGACACACACGACACACACACTCTCACACACACGACACACACACACACACACACACACACTTGTTTGTTTTTGTGAAATGTGAGGACATTCCATAGGCGTAATGGTTTTTATACCGTACAAACCGTATTTTCTATCCCCTTACACTGCCCCTAAACCTACCCATCACACACACACACACACACACACACACACACACACACACACACACACACACACACACACACACACACACACACACACACACACACTGCCCCTGCCCCTAAACCTAGCCCTCACAGGAGACTGTGCAGTTCACTTTCTGTGAAAAAAAAACTCATTCTGTGATTTATAAGCATTTTGAAAAGTGAGGACATGGGGAACGTCCTCATATTTCACCCTCTTTTTGTAATAACTATGTCATACCCATGTCATTATACACATTTGTGTCCTGATATTTCACGAAAACATGCCCACACACACACACACACACACACACACACACACACACACACACACACACACACACGAGTCGGTCATGAGCTGGTTTAGTGTTACACTGATAACACTTGATTAATGTTCCAGCCGGTAAAAGGCCGTCGACTCTGACCTTTAGTGACCTTCTGTGGAGAGCAGAGTCTCCAACCATCACTGCATCGATCCAGTGCCTCACACACACACACACACACACACACACCTCTGGTCAATACTTTAAACAGCATTCAGCTCTTTTCAGTAAATGCGGCTCCCAGCGCGTCTGCAGCAGTCGATGAGAAAGATCTTCAGGACCACAGATATGCTGTGAACATGAAACCACACACACACACACACACACACGCTTCGACTTCCTGTCTGACAGAAAGAGAGCACGCTGACAGATTCCAGGTCAGAGCGGCTGAAGTCTGAAGGACAGGCGGACGCTCGAACCCACCATCACCTCAGACGGTTGCTAGGGTATTCTGAGCGGTTGCTATGAGCAGCTGATTGGCTCTCTCTCACCTGACGGGTTGAGCAGTCTCCAGGTGATGGAGGGATCTGGCCTCCCATTGGCCAAACACGTCAGCGTCACGTTACTGCCCTCGTTCACAGTGATGTCCTCCGACACTTTATAGATGATGGCGGGAACTGGAAGAGAAAAGCCAGAGATCTGTGAGAAACACTGGGAGATGTGTGTCACACACACACTCATAATAAACCAAAATATCACACACACATCATCCATTACGGCCGCAGACACACTCATCCATTACACCAACTCTCCTCTGATCAATGCGCACATATTCATCAAACTCAGACCTGCAGCTTCAGCAAAGCAGAGCTGCAATACATCAGGCCCCGCCCCTCCAACCCCAAACCCCGCCCCTCAGACCCCAAACCCCGCCCAGGCTCCTCCCCCATCGCTCTGAGAGAGGAGTTCAATAAAGGATTTAAGCGAATCCGGTGGCACGACTACCCAGACTGTGTTGAAGGCAAATGAGCACGGAAAACAACATGACTGACGTTATATAACACAGGAAATAACCAGTTGAGTTGGCCACTAACCCTCTGCTGCTCTTCCTCTAGGGGTCGCATTGGTCAGAAGTGACCGGACACCTAAACATTAAACTTCCTCCACCCCAGTATAACCCAGTAAATATTTTTTATTTTGTATTTTTGAGATGATTTGATGGTATTTTTTAATATTTATGCAATAATTATGGTCTATTTTTGCCATTGAAAATTATACAACAATTTTTTTTGGTAATTTTTTTTATTATTATTGAAGTATTTCAGGTTAAAATAAAGACTAGGCCTTCAAATTTAATATATTTTTTTGAAGGCAGATTAGCCCCTCTTCTGGAATTATTTAAGAAATCCTGCAACCATGTGTGTGACCACTAGAGGTCTCTATGGAGAGGCTTGAGGATTCACTAGTTCTCTTTTGAACACATTTACATTTTTTTATGGATTTGAATATATATTTAAAAAATCTCAAAGACTATTAATTATAAAGTTTTAGATATTTTTTTGTTTGTTAGAAATATAGATTTTTTCTGTGAATTTGTGTTTTTGCAGATTTCCCATTCATTTCCTATGGTGGTCATTTCTGACCGAAGAGCACAAGTGTCACAAGTGTTGATGTTTTAGAGTGTCACCCCTTCACTGCTGTGTACTTTTTTCAGCATTGTGGCCGATTTGTAGATTGTTCACACAAATATTCAGATAATTTTTGTGTTTTTCCCGATTTCCCATTAATTTCCTATGGTCGCTCATTTATGACCGAAGACAATGAATGCTACTTTTTTTTTTAACGACCAATTAGCATGCTTGAATCATGATCCCAATTGTTTTGTTTGTTTACAGTCCTAATGCTAGAAAAGTCACCAAGTTTCATATCATTCTGATGAAGCTGTGATTTTAACATTTGAAAGCAGGGTCAGTGCGAGCTCCTGAGATGAAGACCTCTCGTCCTCCAGCTGTGGGTTTGTAATGGACATTCGTCAGCGTCTGATAAATGATGTGCACTAGGTGGCAGATCGACTCTTTCCTCACAGCAGTGGCTCCGCTCTCTCGCTCCGTCTCTCTTTGTGTTCTCTTTAACCAATCACTGTTGCCTTTTTTAAAACACCCTCTCTCTCTCTCTCTCTCTCTCTCTCTCTCTCTCTCTCTCTCTCTCTCTCTCTCAGAGCGCTTCTGTCTTTCTCTCTAACATCCATGAAATTGGAATTGTAGTTGCAGCAGGACTGACAAGAAAATCTCTCACAGAAATACATGTTTCTCCAAACCCGACAAGAATAGACTCATAACCGCGCCCACACACACACACACACACACACACGCTTGTATGTGTGCTTTAAGGAGACTCTCCATAGGCGTAAGGGTTTATATACTATACATACTGTATATTCACTAACCCTACCCATCACTGAAAATGTGCTGCATTTTTACATTTATATAAAAAAAAAAACTATTTATTAGAAAGAACTAGTACGTTTTTTTAAGCCATTTGGCTTACATGGACCACATATACCATATATAAAAGAACACACACACACACACACACACACACACACACACACACACACACACACACACACACACACACAGACACACACACACACACACACACACACACACACACACACTATATTAGTGAGGACATTGCATATGTAACAGTCCGGCTGTAGAGATCGCACAGTGTATGAGATTCAGAGGAATAAACAGCCTTTAATGATAAATCCGAAAGGGAAACTCGGGAGAAAACAACCAAACTCACACTGACGATAAAGGACAAGAGAACTCAGAGATTATGAACACATGTTCATCACCAGCCCTGAGATCTCTTTAGGTCAGGGGTGTCCAAACTTTTTTTAAAGGGGGCCGGATTTGATGTTGTGGACATACCCGGGGGCCGGTCCCTTTTCTATTATATATATATACAGTATATGACATGTTTTGTTTCTTGAAAACATGACAGATTTGACAAAAGCTTGAGCTGACAGTAGAGTAGCTTGAGATAGGACACAGGAAATGTATAGATATTTAACAATATCTGTAAAACTTTAATCAACCAAAAAGTTTTAATGGGTGAAATTTAAATATTATTACTGAGTTAGAACTCTATTCTTATTTAAATTAACAAGTGCTCTATTCAGATCACCACAGGTAAAACCACACTACAAAACATGCTTTTCTTACTTGGTATTTCTGTCTTTTTTCCAGTCCAAATATCAAAAAATTCTTAAATCAAGGAAAATTACATATTTTTTCTTGATTCCTGGGGGAAAAAAATCTAAATTAATTGAGTTTTTACTTGAAACAAACTAAATTATCTGCCAATGCATTAGAAAATAATCTGGTTTCTGTTTTGGACAGAAACCAGATTCCAAACAGAAACCTTATTGTTCTCACCCCATTGGCAGATATATTTGCTTGTTTTAACCAAAAAGTCACTTCAATTTCATTTTATTTTCCAGAAAACAAGAAAAAATATCTAATGTCATTTAACTTATATCGTAAATGCATCTTGATTTAAGAATTTTTAGATATATTTAGACTAGAAACCAGACAAAAATACTAAATGACAGCATTTTTTGCAGTGCACACAAGGCAAAAAGTTAAAAAAATATATATTTCTATATCTAGAATGGTTTTAAGGTATTAAGTCTATAAACATAAATACAAAAGCACAAAACTGCAAGTTTATGACAAAAATAGTCTGCAATTTGGCCTTTATTACTCATTTGATACATGTCTACATTAAAAATGAAATAAAATTAGATATTAACCTACATTTCTGAAAAATTACCACAGCAAACACATGATAATGTTGGTGAAGTGTTGTTTGTAAAGTATTTTAACTGAATCGGCTCAGCTGATTTGCACGTTAGTGTTGTTGATTAAGTCAGTGCAGTTTAACTGGATTTAAATTAAATCAAACTACAGAGATTCGCAGCTCGTACCGGAGACCTCTGCGCCAAACTCGAACGCTTCTCATTGGCTGTTTAGTGGTCATGTGATCGAGACACTCAGCAGGTAAACACATTTGTTCAGAGTCAGAGCTGGCGAGTTGCACAGAGCACACGTAGCGCTGTTTCGTTCTGCTTTTGCAGGTGTTTCACTGGCCTAAAGTCTAGTGCTGCCACCTTGCGTTGACATCGTGAAACTGCACGATATGTAAATTATCCGTGGTGGCCACATATAATATATTTTAATAGACACGCAGCGGGCCGTTTGAAATTCATCCCCGCGCCGCATTTGGCCCGTGGGCCGGACTTTGGACACCCCTGCACTTCGGTTTATTTAACATGTGTCTTTTGCTATTCAATTAACATTAATGACACAGACAGGTATTTTAGGCTGCTGTCACTTTAAGACCGAATGCTTCTAATATACTGATACATATCTGGTTTCACAGAGCGGTTTACGTTCACTTAACCCATAGTCAAATGTATTCATGTGAGACATATTCCACATGATGGGCATTTGACCATCTAGCAAAGACAATTTAGGACAATTTCATAATTAGTCGGGACACTAAAAATAAAAAGGGGACTTTACCGGGGGAAACGGGACGTCTGGTCACCCTATTATTAATGGCCAAGGGGGCTCTAGAGGAGGGTGCAGAGCAGGTAGAGGAAAGGGAACCAGGGATGAACCCTGAGGGGGAGATCAGGGTGGTGAACATGGTGGGAAGAGCCAGGGATCCAGAGTCCAGCTAGGACAACGACCCACGGCAGGGAGGGTGGAGCCCTCGATGGGGATAGAGATGGAGCCCGTGGAGAGGGAGCCCAGAGTGCAGATGGAGAGCAGGTGGACCATCATGACACCGCAGGCTTCATAGGCCTCGACGGAGCCATAGCAATGACCCCCTTACGGAGCCTTTGGGGTGGAAAGACAGGGCACAGTGAATGGCAAAAGTCCGACTGATGGGGAGCCGGAAGGTCGAGGGAGCCTGGTGGAGCCATAAAGCCATTGGTCCCAGGTGGAGCCAAAGGAGGCAGGAGCCAAGGCGGACAAGTCAGGGCAATGGGCTGAGGTGGAGTGATGGGAACAGTGGCTGGAGGAGGAGACTGGAGACTGGAAAACCAGCAGAGACTGAAGGGAACCGTTCATCAAGGCTCAAGCTCGGGCCGATGTTTGGCTCAGTTCTCAGGAGAAAACAACCAAACTAACATACAGGAAACTAACACAATACAGGAAACGGAAGTAGAGAAAACTCAAGGCTTATAAAGACAGGTGATGATTAACGTAACTTAGGAACACGTGCGCGCTCAATGCATTACCATTGAACCCACCTAGCAAAGGGAACACAGGAAAAGAGCGAAACCAAAACAGAACTACATGTGATAGCATTGACATCCAATGGTTCTATATCAGGCTAATACACACACACACACACACACACAGAGACATGCCTTATGTCCTGCTTCACCGCTACCAACATCAGTTCACAACAACACTACCCACAATCCTGAACACAGACCAACCAATCAGAGAAAGCGCTGTTACCATGGAAACAAAAATGTGGCAAAAGAGCTTATCAGTGACGCCCACTCCCATAAAACACTGCGAAAGATGCGTCACTCTTGAGGATGTTTACACACTATGAGTATTTATTCCACAAACATATATTTCTGAATATTTTAAAATAAATGTAAAGTCAATACAGGGGTTAATTGTGATCATACAGTGACTTTATAATGCTGGCGTGTTCAGACTCTCTTCATCAATGAAGCGTTCAGCAGCGCTGCGGATCGTCAGAGCGAACGCTTCCTCTCTGTCTGAACCGCACAGAGCACAATAAACCTCCCGAGTTTGATCGATTCTGAAGATGAACGACATTCGCCTGTGATTTATTTTGTCAGGAGGCGTCCTTTATTGTGTGCTGCGTCGCAGAGCTGCTCGTATTAATCTTGAGGGAAACTTGCACCGCCAAGTAGATCTTCTCTAATTGTATAAAGATTTATGATTTTGCAGAAACAAAACTGCACCATACAATACAAAAGACTAATGAACATGTTCCTGCATGGAAAACAAGAATGGGCGTTTTTTCCCTCGTCCCGTGAGGCGGCGGGGCATAAATCTGGCCAAAAACACTGACGCGGAGAACGCCAGGAGAACCTGTGGCCACTGAGTAGAGCTTCAGGACAGAAGGCTAATGTCCATCAGAGAAACTCAACACTGGCAGCTGGAACTTACACAGGACATGCTCTAGAGTGCACGGCATTGTGGGATCCCAGTGTTTCACACACACAGAGCATCCGCAGTACATCTGCATAAATATTCAGCAGCAAGACTTGCTGAACACACTCTCATGCAGAGCTGCACGATTAAAGAGGACTTAATATGCTTTATTTCATGATCCTCAACTTTGCTGTTTCTGAACTCAAATGCCTCCATCTTGAGTTTCTCCGGGTACCAACACTCACAATATTCCCCATTATAATAATTAATGGGCAGCATAACGATGTGGGGTCTGCTTGAGTTAGTTAGTCGTGTGTTGAGACTGGCAGTTATGGTAAGGGGAAGGGGCGTTTCCCAAACGCCAATCACAGCACACTGCTCCAGCCGACCAATCAGAGCACAGTGTGCTTTTCATTAACTCTCTGGTGCTCTTCGTTTAGGGGTTGCATTGGTTGTCTTCCCGGTAATAAGTGACCGGACACCTAAAAGTGAAAAACTTCCTCCAACCAAGTAAAACTAATGCAATAAACCAATTTATTTTTCTTCAATAATATTTTTTCTATTTTCTTTTGTGTTTTGAGATGATTTGATGGTACTTATTAATATTTATGAAATAATTATGGTCTATTTTTGCCATTGCAAATAATACATTTTGATGTTTTTTACAGTATTTCAAGTTAAAATAAAGTCTAGGCCTTTCAAATAATTTTTTTTGAAGGCAGATTAGCGCCCTCTTTTGGAATTATTTAAGAAATCCTGCAACCATGTGTGTAAACACTAGAGGTCTCTATGGAGAGGCTTGAGAATTCACTAGTTCTCTTTTGAACACATTTAATGATTTTTTACTTTAAATGGATTTGAATATATATTTAAAAAACCTCAAAGACTTTTTATTATAAAGTTTTAGATATTTTTTTTGTTAGAAATAGTGATTTAAAGTGTTAGTTTATGCATTATGATAATAATAATAATTATTATTATTATGTATACAGTGTGTGAGTGTCTGTGTGGGAGTGGATGTGTCAATGTCACACTCTTGATTAATTTTTTTCAGCATTGTGGCCGATTTGTAGATTGTTCACACAAATACTCAGAGAATTTTTGTGTTTTTGCCGATTTCCCATTCATGTCCTATGGTGGTCATTTTTGACCGAAGAGCACAAGTGGGAGCATTTTTTTAAACATTAAATTAAAACATGCTTGAATCATGCCCTCTATTTTTGTGTGTTCATAGTCCCAATGCCATGAAAGTCACCAAGTTTCATATAATTCTGAAGAAGCTGTGATTTTTAAAAATTCAAAATGTGGTTCATAGGTGTGTGTGTGTTTAAGTGTGTGTGTGTGCGCGCATGTGTGTCAATATCACACTCTTGATGTTTTAGAGTGTCACCCCTTCACTGCTGTGTACTTTTTTTCAGCATTGTGGCCGATTTGTAGATTGTTCACACAAATATTCAGTGAATTTTTGTGTTTTTGCCGATTTCTATTTCATTTCCTATGGTCGGTCATTTATGACCGAAGACAAAGAACGCTAATTTTTTTTTATGACCAATTAGCATGCTTGCTCAAACCCAATTTTGTTGTGTGTTTACATACCTAATGCTAGAAAAGTCACCAAGTTTCATATCCTTCCGATGAAGCTGTGATTTTTAATATTTCAAAACAGAACATTTTCCGTTTAGAAATGACCGAAGAGGGTTAAACTGACAGACTGGGAAAAGAGGAGCCGCAACAACGGAGAATATGAGGATATAATCAACACTCCAGCACGAAGAGCCAGAACACATCAAGAGCTAAAGGGCATAATGTGGCTTAATCAGGTGAGCATGTGAGAGTATTTCTGTCCAGACTCTAAGAGACGGAGTGAAATTAACGCTGGGTAATTAAAGAGAGCCAAACAAACGGCCGACATGTTCACACGTCTATGGATTAAATAACCATTAACAGTTACAGATCGTCCCCCGGCCGCGCAGTAATTAGTGGAGTGTGACGAGGGCGAGGGTGTGACGTTTCACGCTACATCCACCAACACACACCTCACACACACTAGGAGGACATCCGCTCACTCTGCAGATCACTAGTATTGCACTAACCTAGTCATATTTTTTATCTGACACCATCATGATCTGAATAATGACACTATTTAGAGCTAAAATGGAAGGTGTTTAATAACCGATGAACGAATGGTGATGTATTTGTGCCATATCGCACACCCACACACACGAACGGATCTGGAAGCGAGTGGGCGGTTCCTGCCGGGGGATTAACAGATGATGAGCTGTCATTGGTCTGACAGCCTGTCAATCACACGGCGCTCACCTTGAACGATGAGATAGACCTGCGAGGTCTTGGGCTGTTGTTTGGTCTGGATGGAGCAGGTATACGGGCCCTCGTCGAACACATCCACCTTCTGGATCCTCAGGCTGTACTCCAGCTGGCCCTGTGTCACCAGCTCCACCCGCGGGTCCAGAGACCACTTGTCCTCGCCTGCGAAGATGATGTTCGAGCGGTTTAACCAGGCCACCTTAGAAACCTTATCGTCCACATAACACCTGACGGAGAGACAGAGAGTTTCAGGTTATGAGTCCTTCCTGTTATTTCTACATCACTTTATACAACACAGATTGTTTTAAAGTGCTCTAGTGTCGTGTGCGAGTGACAAACACTCTGAGAGCGAGCTTTAATGGCAGGTTTTCGCGCTCATTTGTGGACGTGAAGCACTATGGCTGACGCGTTCATTCACGTTCACCAGCACACACTCAAAGAGAGAGCGACAGGCTGACGGTCACACACTCACACTGAGTTTCCTCCAATTAAACCGCTGAGAGACTCCGAGAGAAAACTGCACCTGTCTGTCTCTCTCGCTGTCTGTCTGTCTCTCTGACAGGCGGCTCAGTGTCTCTGTGTGTGTGTGTGTGTGTGTGTGTGTGAGAGCTGGACACTCGCTGTGGGCTCGCCTGAGGGAGGCAGTGTGTTGGACACTAATGAGTAAGACAGGAGATTTGCTGAGGCAGTGAGAGACAGACAGACAGACAGAGCTGCAGTATCCGTACCAGTTTAATCAGCTCTATCTGTTTAAACAGAATCTAACTGCACACACACACACACACACACACACACACGCAAACACACACACACACACACGCACGCACGCACGCACGCACACACACACACACACACACACACACACACACACACACACACAGACTCCAGTGAGTTCAGAGCAGCTGCTCATGAGATCTGCAGGTACAGCTGTGATTCTCACTGAACACACACTTCATTAAGACACATAGAGAACAACTGACACTCATACAGTTACTGTACATGACTCACACACATTCATAATAACTCTGTCCCGTAAATGTAACTATATTCAATGTGTTATATATCGCAATTAATTATCACTACTTGTATAATGCTTTCTTTTTAAATATTAAAAGCTAAAAACTCAGATAACAAAAACATGTCTTAAGAACATTATGAAAAATATTATTTCTGAATGCTCAAAACATCTGATTTTTAAAATGTGTCATTCTTCAAACATGATAATAATACTCTTGAGTGTTCTCTGAGTGTTACTCTTGAGTGTTCTCTGAGTGTTACTCTTGAGTGTTCTCTGAGTGTTACTCTTGAGTGTTCTCTGAGTGTTACTCTTGAGTGTTCTCTGAGCGTTACTCTTGAGTATTCTCTGAGCGTTACTCTTGAGTGTTACTCTTGAGTGTTCTCTGAGTGTTCTCTGAGCGTTACTCTTGAGTGTTCTCTGAGTGTTACTCTTGAGTGTTCTCTGAGTGTTACTCTTGAGTGTTCTCTGAGTGTTACTCTTGAGTGTTCTCTGAGAGTTACTCTTGAGTGTTCTCTGAGTGTTACTCTTGAGTGTTCTCTGAGTGTTACTCTTGAGTGTTCTCTGAGTGTTACTCTTGAGTGTTCTCTGAGTGTTACTCTTGAGTGTTCTCTGAGTGTTACTCTTGAGTGTTCTCTGAGTGTTACTCTTGAGTGTTCTCTGAGTGTTACTCTTGAGTGTTCTCTGAGTGTTACTCTTGAGTGTTCTCTGAGTGTTACTCTTGAGTGTTCTCTGAGAGTTACTCTTGAGTGTTCTCTGAGTGTTACTCTTGAGTGTTCTCTGAGTGTTACTCTTGAGTGTTCTCTGAGCGTTACTCTTGAGTGTTACTCTTGAGTGTTCTCTGAGTGTTCTCTGAGCGTTACTCTTGAGTGTTCTCTGAGTGTTACTCTTGAGTGTTCTCTGAGCGTTACTCTTGAGTGTTCTCTGAGCGTTACTCTTGAGTGTTCTCTGAGTGTTACTCTTGAGTGTTCTCTGAGTGTTACTCTTGAGTGTTCTCTGAGCTTTACTCTTGAGTGTTACTCTTGAGTGTTCTCTGAGTGTTCTCTGAGCGTTACTCTTGAGTGTTCTCTGAGTGTTACTCTTGAGTGTTCTCTGAGTGTTACTCTTGAGCGTTACTCTTGAGTGTTCTCTGAGTGTTACTCTTGAGTGTTCTCTGAGTGTTACTCTTGAGTGTTCTCTGAGCGTTACTCTTGAGTGTTACTCTTGAGTGTTCTCTGAGTGTTACTCTTGAGTGTTCTCTGAGTGTTACTCTTGAGTGTTCTCTGAGCGTTACTCTTGAGTGTTACTCTTGAGTGTTCTCTGAGTGTTCTCTGAGCGTTACTCTTGAGTGTTCTCTGAGTGTTACTCTTGAGTGTTCTCTGAGTGTTACTCTTGAGCGTTACTCTTGAGTGTTCTCTGAGTGTTACTCTTGAGTGTTCTCTGAGTGTTACTCTTGAGTGTTCTCTGAGCGTTACTCTTGAGTGTTACTCTTGAGTGTTCTCTGAGTGTTACTCTTGAGTGTTCTCTGAGTGTTACTCTTGAGTGTTCTCTGAGCGTTACTCTTGAGTGTTACTCTTGAGTGTTCTCTGAGTGTTCTCTGAGCGTTACTCTTGAGTGTTCTCTGAGTGTTACTCTTGAGTGTTCTCTGAGTGTTACTCTTGAGTGTTACTCTTGAGTGTTCTCTGAGTGTTACTCTTGAGTGTTCTCTGAGTGTTACTCTTGAGCGTTACTCTTGAGTGTTCTCTGAGTGTTACTCTTAAGCGTTCTCTGAGTGTTACTCTTGAGCGTTACTCTTGAGTGTTCTCTGAGTGTTACTCTTGAGCGTTACTCTTGAGTGTTCTCTGAGCGTTACTCTTGAGTGTTCTCTGAGTGTTACTCTTGAGTGTTCTCTGAGCGTTACTCTTGAGTGTTCTCTGAGTGTTACTCTTGAGTGTTCTCTGAGTGTTACTCTTGAGTGTTCTGAGCGTTACTCTTGAGTGTTCTCTGAGCGTTACTCTAGAGCAGGGGTGGCGAACTCCGGGCCTGGAGGGCCACTGTCCTCAGAGTTCAGCTCCAACCCTGATAAAACTCACCTGCCTGTAGCCTTCTAGTAACCCTTCAGACCATGATTAGCTTGTTCAGGTGTGTTTGATTAGGGTTGAAGCAAAACTATGCAGGACAGTGGCCCTCCAGGACCGGAGTTCGCCACCCCTGCTCTAGAGTGTTCTCTAAGTGTTACTCTTGAGTGTTCTCTGAGTGTTACTCTTGAGTGTTCTCTGAGTGTTACTCTTGAGTGTTCTCTGAGTGTTACTCTTGAGTGTTCTCTGAGTGTTACTCTTGAGTGTTACTCTGAGTGTTACTCTTGAGTGTTCTCTGAGTGTTACTCTTGAGTGTTCTCTGAGTGTTACTCTTGAGTGTTCTCTGAGTGTTACTCTTGAGTGTTCTCTGAGCGTTACTCTTGAGTGTTCTCTGAGTGTTACTCTTGAGTGTTTTTGTGCTAATGTTTTGAGAACATTATTAAAGAGCAGATAACTAAACGAATGTTCTATTAACGTTACTGGAAGAACGTTCCCTGTTCGCTGGGTTAAAGTCGGACAGCAAACAGTCCTCATTATCAGGCTCTTGCTGTCACGACGAGCTTTCATACAGAAATACTGGTGTGAATTACACATAAGAGTCTGAGACAGTTATTCTCTGAGGAGAACAGCTCCTGACAGATCGACTGACGTGAAGCCGTTTATGAGCCTCAGAAGAAGAAGAAGAAGAAGAAGATCGAGTCGAGCCCCCCCCCCTCCGTTTCTCCGGCTCTCTTCACTGTACAGTCTGTGTTTCCGCACTCATCAATTATGAATTCAAACGGCTGCCGGTTTGTTCTTGCAGCCCTAGTCTGATGCAAAATACATGTTTAGTCATCTGGCAAAATGGCCAGTTCGCATGTCCACAAAAAATGCTTGACATTAAAACAATCCCATTACATCACATGATGCTTTGATCTCTCTGACATCATCAGTGAAGTATTTGATCACATGATTCACAGTTATGGCATGAAACTCTATCTCAAC
>JARQWZ010003840.1:95000-122500 GCA_033150135.1 Gobio occitaniae
CATTTGCCCCAATCAAGAGCACGAGAGACGATCTGAGCCTGTCTGAAACGATTTGATGATCTGAGACGATAGGAGACAATCTAAGACTGTCTAAAATGATCTGAGAAGAACTGAGACAACATGAGATGATCTGAGGCGATAGGAGACAATCTAAGACTGTCTAAAAGGATCTGAGACAATCTGAGACAACATGAGATGATCTGAGACGATAGGAGACAATCTAAGACTGTCTAAAAGGATCTGAGACAATCTGAGACAACATGAGATGATCTGAGATGATAGGAGACAATCTGAGACTGTCTAAAATGATCTGAGAAGAACGGAGACAACATGAGATGATCTGAGACGATAGGAGAAAATCTGAGACTGTCTAAAATGATCTGAGAAGAACTGAGACAACATGAGATGGTCTGAGACGATAGGAGACAATCTGAGACTGTCTAAGATGATCTGAGAAGAACGGAGACAACATGAGATGATCTGAGACGATAGGAGACAATCTGTGATTATTCGAGATGATCTGAGACTGTCTAAAATGATCTGAGACAATCTGTGATTATTTGAGATGATCTGAGACAATATGCGATTATTTGAGATGATCTGAGACAATATGCGATTATTTGAGATAATCTGAGACTATTTGAGATGGTCTAAGACTGTCTAAGAGGATCTGAGATGATCTGAGACAATCTGAGACTACATGAGCTGGTCTGAGATGATAAGAGACAATCTGAGACTGTCTAAGAGGGTTTGAGACAATGTGTGATGATCTGAGATCATCCTGTAGAGCCACTGTCAGTAAGACACTGATTGGCTGGCTCAGGTGTGTGTAATTGGAGCTAGATTTTTTTTGTCATTAAGGCAAACATGTCAAACCCTAAAACCCAAGCTCTGAAGTGTTTTTCTCGTTGTGAACGCGGTGACTGATGCTCTGTGTGTGCGCTGAAGCCCGTGTGAAAAACACCCATCAAATCCTCACGAATGTGATCAGTTCTTTACTTCATATCTCCAAGTAAATCTGTGAATGAAACCATCTCTGATTTCAGACGGGTGGGAAACGACATGGCCAGAGAAAACAGGAGTGTGTCACTGATCATTACTGTAGTGTGAACACGGCTATTTCACATGAGACGGATTTGCTGGAGGTTTTTCGGCTCAGCCCAACGACTGCACTGCAGAAATGAAGGTGGATACACTCACAGATCCTAAAGTGTGTGTGTGTGTGTGTGTGTGTGTGTGTGTGTGTGTGTGTGTGTGTGTGTGTGTGTGTGTGTGTGTTTGTTCCGCCGCCTCCTCAGAAGAGCGTGACAGAGAGAAAGTCTCTGAGTGGAAATAATTGGCAGCAACTTTTATGCTGCTTCATTTGCAAATTCTGCATTAATGAATTCCATCTGTCCTCCATCTTAAGTAGTTTACACACAACACTCTTCACATGTGTGTTAAAAGCTCCCGCAAATGGCTCTGGAGGCCTCGGAGATCCAGATGCCTGCCGTTAATTAGGGGAAACGCCGGACTGGGTGAAGTGAGCGTTCAACGTCTCTCTCTTTAATCAAACCGTCAATCACACCTCAATAACAGCAATTCATACAAATATCAGAATGAGTCTTCATCGACTGCTCATGTGATGCTCTTAATTAACAGAGGAGAAGATCTCTGGATTCACACAATCCAGACGCCGACATGACGTGAAAGAGTTGCCTCTGCTCCTTTAGGCACACACACACACACACACACACACACACACTCTGTGTTGTGTTCACAGCAGAACGGAGGTCTGAACTAACGACAGGAACGCGTGAAAACTGAAATAGATGCGCATCTGCTGACAAACACAGTTAGAGCTTCACACACGTCACATCACATGATCCGTCCACCATCCACACACACCGCCAGCACTACGGTAAACAGGTACAAACACACACAGATATAAATACACAGAAATTAATAGAACAACTGAAAGTGTACAGACATTTCCTTCCACCCCAAAACGCAACACAATGCAATTCAAATAATTGCAAATCTGGGTAGAACACCTTTATATTGGACACTGGGATGGTATTTCTATGGACTTTACTGTCCATCAGACACCACAGTTCTAAAATATTATGGTCAACGTGTACAAAAGTAAGAATTAGGGATGTCAAGGGACATAAACTTAATGGAGTAATTGTTAACACCTTAACTGTCACAGTCCCGCTGGCGGGAAGCCTGGCGCTCTTTTTTTTTATTGCATTTTTGTCGTATCATATATCTTAGTAATTATCATAAATTAGGTATCATTCGAACGCTTACAAGCTCATAATTCATCCTATGAAAACCGTTTTGAAATCAGCCGTTGCGTTACCATGGAAACGGTACTTTAAATTCTTCTACCGGGCTCCTCCCCCTAGTGGGCGGTGTCATGTTTCATATTACAACATTTATTTTAACGACTTTATAATCAAAATCTTTTCTAATCTTGACAAACGCATATGGTCGCAAAGGTCTGAGTCTCAAGGTTCCATATTTTGTGATGGAAGTGACATTTGGACAGAAATTTACAGGAAAATGCATTTTTAAAAAACAATCAATGGAATATGTGACACCCAGTGGCTGTTTTTGGTACAGCCTCTAAACAAAATCTCACGGGGACTTCAATTTTTATGATATAAACTTCAAATTTAGATCACAACTTGGTTAGCCATATGGCTTTGATTTTATAGTAAACATTTTTTTTGTAAAATATATATTTTATATAAAATAAAAAAAATTAGTACAGTATATTTCATTTGCAGTAAATTTAAACTTTTTCATACTTTCATATTTTTAATTGCTTTCACTTCAGTGAATAATCTGTTGAGTGTCTTCTTTAATCAAGACCAAACTTAGGTATATTCCAAAGCATTCTTGAATTACAGCCCTTTAAGTTTGGATAGTGCATTTTCATGAGTATTCTCAAAAAGGGGGGTGACAGTTATGGGGTTAAACTTAAATGTGTTGGTGTGTAACTTCGTGAAACATTAGTGAACCACATCTTTATTTAGAGCAGCTGGACTCGAACACACACACACGTCAATTAATCGGTAGCATCCCTTCATCTTAATCACCTGAGTAACACGGGGAACACAGTTAACCCGTCCTATCAGCCATCACACAACATTACACACAACACACACAACACACACCGGTGACCTCACAGTCTGCTGACCTTTTAAAATCATCACAGATACGCATCGCTTGCTCCATTTCTGTAAACCCTGATGTGAACTGTTGAGTTTTCTATCGAATTTGAACCCCTGAATGTGTGGAAGCAAAATAAAATGGACCAGAAAATTGTATGTGAAATATTTTGAATTGAAATATTCACATCTTAAATATACAACCATGTTGAATTTCAGCCCATAAATATGCAAGCACACTAAATGCAATGCAAGGCATTATTTTACTTCCATTCATTCTATCTTTTATCATATTAAAGTCATGCACAAAAATACTCAAACTCAAGCTTTAGCATGGAGAAGATGGCACACGCTTCAGACTTCACACTGAGACATGAAGTGCTGAGACACACACACACACACACACTCACACACAGGTCAGGTGGCGGCTCACTTCATACCTCTGATCTTGACAAATAGGATTACTTCGAGTTTTCCTCTACAGGCAGAAACGGCGCACACACACACACACTCAAACACACATAAATAAATCCTGCAGTGCTGCTGCTGGCGGTCGGCTATACAAACCTTTATTCTGTCCAGTTTAAGCCTCCCTTATCGACATGAACAGTTACTACAGTTACACACTCTTTCCATTTGCCCCAATGCTCACACACAGACAAAATCACACACAATCACACACACACACACAAGTCAAGTCAGCTTCATTTATACAGCGCTTTTTTACAACACAACTTCAAATCAGCTTCACAGTGATGATAGGAAATTACGTTTGCTTTAGAAGTACGTTTTTGATTGATTCATTTGTGTTGTAAAAACTGATTAGTTGCGCCATTTAAACAACACCATCTTCAACTAAAACAGAAAACCCCATCCGCACCGCAACAGCTTCTGATGGCCTGAGAATGAAACCAAGAAATAGTTTTGAAACTACACCATCATCATCCCCTCGTGAACACATAAAACACAGACCAGAGTTTAGAGAGCGCAGTAGACGTGATGGAAGATAATGTGTTAAGAGCTCGCTCAAGTACTGGAGATAAACCATTTAGTGCTTTGTAAGTAATAAGCAAGATTTTAAAATGTATGCGATGTTTAATAGGCAGCCAGTGCAGTGTTGACAGAACCGGCTAATATGGTCACACTTCCTGGTTCTAGTAAGAACTGGAGCTGCTGCGTTTTGGACCAGCTGGAGTTTATTTATTAGGCGAGCAGGGCAACCACCCAGTAGAGCATTACAATAATCTACAGCTCATGAACATTACAATAATCTACAGCTCATGAACATTACAATAATCTACAGCTCATGAACATTACAATAATCTACAGCTCATGAACATTACAATAATCTACAGCTCATCAACATTACAATAATCTACAGCTCATCAACATTACAATAATCTACAGCTCATCAACATTACAATAATCTACAGCTCATGAACATTACAATAATCTACAGCTCATCAACATTACAATAATCTACAGCTCATCAACATTACAATAATCTACAGCTCATCAACATTACAATAATCTACAGCTCATGAGCATTACAATAATCTACAGCTCATCAACATTACAATAATCTACAGCTCATCAACATTACAATAATCTACAGCTCATCATCATTACAATAATCTACAGCTCATGAACATTACAATAATCTACAGCTCATGAACATTACAATAATCTACAGCTCATCAACATTACAATAATCTACAGCTCATCAACATTACAATAATCTACAGCTCATGAACATTACAATAATCTACAGCTCATCAACATTACAATAATCTACAGCTCATCAACATTACAATAATCTACAGCTCATCAACATTACAATAATCTACAGCTCATCAACATTACAATAATCTACAGCTCATCAACATTACAATAATCTACAGCTCATCAACATTACAATAATCTACAGCTCATCAACATTACAATAATCTACAGCTCATGAGCATTACAATAATCTACAGCTCATCAACATTACAATAATCTACAGCTCATCAACATTACAATAATCTACAGCTCATCAACATTACAATAATCTACAGATCATCAACATTACAATAATCTACAGCTCATGAGCATTACAATAATCTACAGCTCATGAGCATTACAATAATCTACAGCTCATCAACATTACAATAATCTACAGCTCATCAACATTACAATAATCTACAGCTCATCAACATTACAATAATCTACAGCTCATGAGCATTACAATAATCTACAGCTCATGAGCATTACAATAATCTACAGCTCATCAACATTACAATAATCTACAGCTCATCAAGATTACAATAATCTACAGCTCATGAACATTACAATAATCTACAGCTCATCAACATTACAATAATCTACAGCTCATGAACATTACAATAATCTACAGCTCATCAACATTACAATAATCTACAGCTCATCAACATTACAATAATCTACAGCTCATGAGCATTACAATAATCTACAGCTCATGAGCATTACAATAATCTACAGCTCATCAACATTACAATAATCTACAGCTCATCAACATTACAATAATCTACAGCTCATCAACATTACAATAATCTACAGCTCATCAACATTACAATAATCTACAGCTCATGAGCATTACAATAATCTACAGCTCATGAGCATTACAATAATCTACAGCTCATCAACATTACAATAATCTACAGCTCATCAAGATTACAATAATCTACAGCTCATGAACATTACAATAATCTACAGCTCATCAACATTACAATAATCTACAGCTCATCAACATTACAATAATCTACAGCTCATCAACATTACAATAATCTACAGCTCATCAACATTACAATAATCTACAGCTCATCAACATTACAATAATCTACAGCTCATCAACATTACAATAATCTACAGCTCATGAACATTACAATAATCTACAGCTCATGAACATTACAATAATCTACAGCTCATCAACATTACAATAATCTACAGCTCATGAACATTACAATAATCTACAGCTCATCAACATTACAATAATCTACAGCTCATCAACATTACAATAATCTACAGCTCATGAACATTACAATAATCTACAGCTCATGAACGTTACAATAATCTACAGCTCATCAACATTACAATAATCTACAGCTCATCAACATTACAATAATCTACAGCTCATCAACATTACAATAATCTACAGCTCATCAACATTACAATAATCTACAGCTCATGAACATTACAATAATCTACAGCTCATGAACATTACAATAATCTACAGCTCATCAACATTACAATAATCTACAGCTCATGAACGTTACAATAATCTACAGCTCATGAACATTACAATAATCTACAGCTCATCAACATTACAATAATCTACAGCTCATGAACATTACAATAATCTACAGCTCATGAACATTACAATAATCTACAGCTCATGAACATTACAATAATCTACAGCTCATCAACATTACAATAATCTACAGCTCATCAACATTACAATAATCTACAGCTCATCAACATTACAATAATCTACAGCTCATCAACATTACAATAATCTACAGCTCATGAACATTACAATAATCTACAGCTCATGAACATTACAATAATCTACAGCTCATGAACATTACAATAATCTACAGCTCATCAACATTACAATAATCTACAGCTCATGAACATTACAATAATCTACAGCTCATCAACATTACAATAATCTACAGCTCATCAACATTACAATAATCTACAGCTCATTAACATTACAATAATCTACAGCTCATGAACATTACAATAATCTACAGCTCATGAACGTTACAATAATCTACAGCTCATCAACATTACAATAATCTACAGCTCATCAACATTACAATAATCTACAGCTCATGAACATTACAATAATCTACAGCTCATGAACATTACAATAATCTACAGCTCATGAACATTACAATAATCTACAGCTCATCAACATTACAATAATCTACAGCTCATCAACATTACAATAATCTACAGCTCATGAACATTACAATAATCTACAGCTCATCAACATTACAATAATCTACAGCTCATCAACATTACAATAATCTACAGCTCATCAACATTACAATAATCTACAGCTCATGATCATTACAATAATCTACAGCTCATCAACGACTCAACTCACTGTTCAGTCATTGAGAGCATGTGCCGTAATGTAGATATATTTTTAAGATGGTAGAAAGCAGTTTTACAGATGCTGGAAACATGGCTTACAAACGAAAGATTGGTATCAAAGAGCACACCCAGGTTCCTCACTGATGACGAGGACTTGACAGAACAGCCATCAAGTGTTAGACAGTATTCTAGGTTACTACTTGTGGAGCTTTTTTGTCCAATAATTAGAAATTCAGTTTTTTTCTGAATTGAGTTGCAGGAAATGACTGGTCATCCAATGTTTTATATCAGCTCTGCATTCCGTTAATCTTGTGAATTGGTGAGTTTCTTCAGGGTGTGAAGAAATATAGAGCTGAGTATCGTCAGCATAACAATGAAAACTAACGCCATGCTTCCTAATGATATCTCCCAGTGGTAGCATGTACAGGGTGAAGAGTAGCGGTCCTAGCACTGAGCCCTGTGGTACTCCATACTGAACTTGTGCTCGCTGTGACATCTCTTCATTTACTGCTACAAACTGATAACGGTCGCATAGGTTTGATTTAAACCATGATAAAGCAATTCCACTAATACCTACATAATTTTCGAGTCTATTCAGAATAATGTTGTAGTCGATAATATCGAATGCAGCGCTAAGATCGAGTAACACTAATAGAGACATACAGCCACGATCGGATGATAAGAGTAAATCATGTGTAACTCTGACGAGAGCAGTCTCAGTGCTATGATACGCTCTAAATCCTGACTGGAAATCCTCACAGATACCATTTCTTTCTAAAAAGGAACATAATTGTGAAGACACTGCCTTTTCAAGTGTTTCTGACAGAAAGGGTAGATTTGAGATTGGCCTGTAATTTACTAATTCTGTAGGATCAAGTTGCGTTTTTTTAATAAGTGGTTTAATAATAGCCAACTTAAAAGTTTTCGGTACATATCCTAATGACAAAGATGAATTAATGATATTAAGAAGAGGATCTATGACCTCTGGTAGCATCTCTTTTAATAGCCTAGTCGGTACAGGGTCGAGCATACCTATTGTTGATTTAGATGATTTAACGAGTTTAGCCAATTCTTCTTCTCCTATAGCAGTGAATGAGTGTGTGTGTGTGTGTGTGTGTGTGTGTCTTCTCCTATAGCAGTGAATGAGTGTAATTTTTCCTCAGTGACACTACAATGCTCTGTCTGATGTGATACTGTAGTAGACGCTGCATGGTTATAATCTTTCTAAAATTATCAATCTTACATGTGAAGAAGTTCATAAAGTCATTACTGCTGTGCTGTTTACAAACATCAGAAGTTGAAGCTTTATTTTTGGTTAATTTAGCCACTGTATGGAATAAATACCTTGGGTTGTGTTTGTTTTCTTCCAAGAGAGTCGAGAAATAAGCAGATCTAGCAGTTTTTACGGCCTTTCTGTATGTGATCATGTGCTCTTTCCACGAATTACGAAAGACCTCCAGTTTTGTTTTCTTCCAGCTGCGCTCCATTTTTCCACACACACACACACACACACACACACACACACACACACACACACACACACACACACACACACACACACACACACACACACACACACACACACACACACACACACACACAAACACACACACACACACACACACACACAAAGTCTCCAGATGGACACAGTGATTCTCCTTCTGTGTGGCAAATTTCACACCACTATAAAAGACGCAAGACCTGCGATCACATGTGTGTGTGACATGACCCGCCCGCCGTGAGTCTCATCCGGCTGTAGTGTGTGCGCTTCAGCCAGTTTCCCGCAGCGATGATGGTTCTGCAGTGTGTTTCTCACGCGGGTCAAGCGTCCTGCAGACGATGAGCGAGTGGAGAGGTCGAGCGGGGCTAATGACGCCTCACCTGACATTTAATCACCCAGCGTGAACACGAGCCGCTGCTGTTTACAGAGCTGAGGCGTGTTGACTCGCGCGTGACGCCGCATGAGATCCCGCCAATTACCCGCCAACAAACCCAGCCCTGCCTCTGGTTTCCGGTGTGTTTCCTCCTCTCAGAGAGTAATCGCAGCTGAAGCTCAGCGAGGCAGTTTTGGGGTTTACAGCTGCAGTTCTGGGGCTAATAAAGCTCCGGCGGGGCGGCTGAAAGATGCTTAACACACCTGTAAAGAGCCGCTGCCGTCCCGCCACAGTAAATTGGTTCCAGAGGGAACATTCTCCATTATAGAGATGACAACCACGTCTCCACTGGCACTGTTATGAAGTCAACCCCAGTTCTGCTGAAACGAGCGCTTACATCAGGATTATACACACCACGACTTACAGCAGGGCTGAAGCACCAGAGGCATGAGCAGGACCAGCCCCCCAATAACTGGAAATGGCCCCCCAATAACTGGAAATGGCCCACCCAATAACTGGAAATGGCCCCCCAATAACTGGAAATGGCCCCCCAAAAACTGGAAATGGCCCCCCAAAAACTGGAAATGGCCCACCCAAAAACTGGAAATGGCCCCCCAAAAACTGGAAATGGCCCCCCAAAAACTGGAAATGGCCCACCCAAAAACTGGAAATGGCCCACCCAAAAACTGGAAATGGCCCCCCAAAAACTGGAAATGGCCCCCCAATAACTGGAAATGGCCCCCCAAAAACTGGAAATGGCCCCCCAAAAACTGGAAATGGCCCACCCAAAAACTGGAAATGGCCCACCCAAAAACTGGAAATGGCCCCCCAAAAACTGGAAATGGCCACCCAAAAACTGGAAATGGCCCCCCAAAAACTGGAAATGGCCCCCCAAAAAGTGGAAATGGCCCACCCAAAAACTGGAAATGGCCCACCCAAAAACTGGAAATGGCCCCCCAAAAACTGGAAATGGCCCACCCAAAAACTGGAAATGGCCCCCCAAAAACTGGAAATGGCCCCCCAAAAACTGGAAATGGCCCACCCAAAAACTGGAAATGGCCCACCCAAAAACTGGAAATGGCCCCCCAATAACTGGAAATGGCCCCCCAAAAACTGGAAATGGCCCCCCAATAACTGGAAATGGCCCACCCAATAACTGGAAATGGCCCCCCAATAACTGGAAATGGCCCCCCAAAAACTGGAAATGGCCCCCCAAAAACTGGAAATGGCCCCCCAAAAACTGGAAATGGCCCACCCAAAAACTGGAAATGGCCCCCCAATAACTGGAAATGGCCCCCCAATAACTGGAAATGGCCCCACAAAAACTGGAAATGGCCCCCCAAAAACTGGAAATGGCCCACCCAAAAACTGGAAATGGCCCACCCAAAAACTGGAAATGGCCCCCCAATAACTGGAAATGGCCCCCCAATAACTGGAAATGGCCCCCCAAAAACTGGAAATGGCCCCCCAAAAACTGGAAATGGCCCACCCAAAAACTGGAAATGGCCCCCCAATAACTGGAAATGGCCCCCCAAAAACTGGAAATGGCCCCCCAATAACTGGAAATGGCACCACCAATGTCAGCACCAGTGTGTCTTTGAGCAAGGCACTTTACTCCATGTTGCTCAGGGGGATTGTCCCTGTAAGTCGCTTTGGATAAAAGCGTCTGCCAAATGCATAAATGTAAATGTATTCCCTTAAATCCCTTTCATTCCTTCAGTTATTCAATGTGTTTAAATACCCCCCCACACACACACACAAAAACATTTGGTCCACCCCGAAGTTCTTGAGTTACAGGGATCGTTTGCCTGGAGTCGCTCATTTACTCGCTCAAATGAGAGCGATTGAGAAGTGTCTCAGTGTTTTTATGTCCGTAAACTGAACAGGTCATGTGACCAGTGAGGTCATGTGACATCATCAGCAGCGGCTGGCGGATCGACCGCTTCAGTCCGATATGAATCTGGACGACACGTGGCTCTGAGAGAATCACAGGAACAGCCTCGTCTCTGGAGGCAGGAGAGATAAACAGCTAAACTAACCACTCGTCTGATATCAGATGCTGTGAGACAGATGATCAGAGCGGCCCGAGAGAGAGACAGCCGCAGATTAGAAGAGATGGATGACGGGATTCAACAGAGGAAAAAACACCCAGCCAATAATAGAAGAGAGAAGGGTTAGTGAGAGGAGAGAAACAGGAGGAAGACAGTGAGGATGAAGAGCAGACGCACACACACACACACACACACACACTCACACACACTCTCTCCTCAATAAAACATAAGCCTCAGACAATCAATAGAGCCGCTGGCCGCCTCAGACGCTGCAGCTACACAAGAGAGAGCAGCACGACCTCTCCAGCACCTGTCTCACTGCACACCTGTCTCACTGCCCCCCTGTCTCACTGCCAGTGATGGGAAAAACGGCGTTATAGATAAACGGCATTACTAACGGAATTATTTTTTTCAGTAACGAGTAATCAAACTAATTACTGTTTCTCCCGTTACAACGGCGTTAGCGTTACTGAGAATAAAATGTGTAATAAAAGTAGTACTGATAATATTTACACAATATTTACACTATAGTAGGCCTACTGATAATATTTACACAATATTTACACTATAGTAGTCCTACTGATAATATTTACACTATATTTACACTATAGTAGGCCTACTGATAATATTTACACAATATTTACACTATAGTAGGCCTACTGATAATATTTACACTATAGTAGGCCTACTGATAATATTTACACTATAGTAGGCCTACTGATAATATTTACACTATAGTAGGTCTACTGATAATATTTACACAACATTTACACTATAGTAGGCCTACTGATAATATTTACACAATATTTACACTATAGTAGTCCTACTGATAATATTTACACTATATTTACACTATAGTAGGCCTACTGATAATATTTACACAATATTTACACTATAGTAGGCCTACTGATAATATTTACACAATATTAACACTATAGTAGGCCTACTGATAATATTTACACTATAGTAGGTCTACTGATAATATTTACACAATATTTACACTATAGTAGGCCTACTGATAATATTTACACAATATTTAAACTATAGTAGGCCTACTGATAATATTTACACAATATTTACACTATAGTAGGCCTACTGATAATATTTACACAATATTTACACTATAGTAGGCCTACTGATAATATTTACACTATAGTAGGTCTACTGATAATATTTACACTATAGTAGGTCTACTGATAATATTTACACAATATTTACACTATAGTAGGCCTACTGATAATATTTACACAATATTTACACTATAGTAGGTCTAATGATATTATTTACGCTATAGTTTGGTCTACTGATAATATTTACACAATATTTACACTATAGTAGGTCTACTGATTATATTTACACTATAGTAGGTCTACTGATAATATTTACACTATAGTAGGTCTACTGATAATATTTACACAATATTTACACTATAGTAGGCCTACTGATAATATTTACACAATATTTACACTATAGTAGGTCTACTGATATTATTTACGCTATAGTTTGGTCTACTGATAATATTTACACAATATTTACACTATAGTAGGTCTACTGATTATATTTACACTATAGTAGGTCTACTGATAATATTTACACTATAGTAGGTCTACTGATAATATTTACACAATATTTACACTATAGTAGGCCTACTGATAATATTTACACAATATTTACACTATAGTAGGTCTACTGATAATATTTACACAATATTTACACTATTGTAGGCCTACTGATGATATTTACATAATATTTACACTATAGTAGGCCTATTGATAATATTTACACAATATTTACACTATAGTAGGCCTACTGATAATATTTACAGAATATGTATACTATAGTAGGTCTACTGATAATATTTAGACAACATTTACACTATAGTAGGCCTACTGATGATATTTTCACAATATTTACACTATAGTAGGCCTACTGATAATATTTACACAATATTTACACAATATTTACACTATAGTAGGTCTACTGATAATATTTACACAATATTTACACTATAGTAGGTCTACTGATAATATTTACACAATATTTACACTATAGTAGGCCTACTGATAATATTTACACAATATTTACACTATAGTAGGTCTAATGATAATATTTACACTATAGTTTGGTCTACTGATAATATTTACACAATATTTACACTATAGTAGGTCTACTGATTATATTTACACTATAGTAGGTCTACTGATAATATTTACACAATATTTACACTATAGTAGGCCTACTGATGATATTTACATAATATTTACACTATAGTAGGCCTATTGATAATATTTACACAATATTTACACTATAGTAGGCCTACTGATAATATTTACACAATATTTATACTATAGTAGGTCTACTGATAATATTTACACAACATTTACACTATAGTAGGCCTACTGATGATATTTACACAATATTTACACTATAGTAGGTCTACTGATAATATTTACACAATATTTACACAATATTTACACTATAGTAGGTCTACTGATAATATTTACACTATAGTAGGTCTACTGATAATATTTACACAATATTTACACTATAGTAGGTCTACTGATAATATTTACACAATATTTACACTATAGTAGGCCTGCTGATAATATTTACACAATATTTACACTATAGTAGGTCTACTGATAATATTTACACTATAGTAGGTCTACTGATAATATTTACACAATATTTACACTAAAGTAGGTCTACTGATAATATTTATCAATATTTACACTATAGTAGGCCTACTGATTATATTTACACAATATTTACACTATAGTAGGCCTACTGATAATATTTACACTATAGTAGGCCTACTGATTATATTTACACAATATTTACACTATAGTAGGCCTATTGATAATATTTACACAATATTTACACTATAGTAGGCCTACTGGTAATATTTACACAATATTTACACTATAGTAGGTCTACTGATAATATTTACACAATATTTACACTATAGTAGGCCTACTGATGATATTTACACAATATTTACACTATAGTAGGCCTACTGATAATATTTACACAATATTTACACTATAGTTGGCCTACTGATAATATTTACACAATATTTACACTAATGTTGGTCTACTGATAATATTTACACAATATTTACACTATAGTTGGCCTACTGATAATATTTACACAATATTTACACTAATGTTGGTCTACTGATAATATTTACACAATATTTACACTATAGTTGGCCTACTGATAATATTTACACAATATTTACACTAATGTTGGTCTACTGATAATATTTACACAATATTTACACTAATGTTGGTCTACTGATAATATTTACAATAATGTATTGAATTTGATAGGTGTCTCTCACAATTGTCCCACAGCAACATTACAATAGTGCACATTAATGTACAATGTTTTATAATAATAATTTATTCTATTTAGTGTCCAATTCATTCATTTAACATATTTAATATTGGGGGTATCCAAGTTATTTGACATATTTGAGCATTTGAAAAAAAAAAAAAAAGTAACACAGTAGTTACTTTCCCTAGTAATTAGTTACTTTTATAATGATGTAACTCAGTTACTATTTGTAAGAAGTAACTGTAACTAATTACTTTTTATAAGTAACATGCCCAACACTGCTGACTGTACACCTGTCTCACTCACATCTGTCTCACTGCTCTCCTGTCAATTTATAGAGCCGCTGGCCGCCTCAGACGCTGCAGCTACACAAGAGAGAGCAGCACGACCTCTCCAGCACTGTCTCACTGCACACCTGTCTCACTGCACACCTGTCAATCAATAGAGCCGCTGGCCGCCTCAGACACTGCAGCTACACAAGAGAGAGCAGCACGACCTCTGCAGCACTGTCTCACTCACACCTGTCTCACTCGCAACTGTTTCACCTGCACACCTGTCTCACTGCACACCTGTCAATCAATAGAGCCGCTAGCCGCCTCAGACACTGCAGCTACACAAGAGAGAGCAGAACGACCTCTCCAGCACTGTCTCACTCGCAACTGTCTCACTGCACACCTGTCTCACTGCACACCTGTCAATCAATAGAGCCGCTGGACGCCTCAGACACTGCAGCTAGACAAGAAAGAGCAACACAACCTCTCCAGCACTGTCTCACTGCACACCTGTTTCACTGTACACCTGTCTCACTCACACCTGTCTCACTGCACACCTGTCAATCAATAGAGCCGCTGGCCGCCTCAGACACTGCAGCTACACAAGAGAGAGCAGCACGACCTCTCCAGCACTGTCTCACTCACAGCTGTCTCACTGTACGCCTGTCTCACTTCACACCTGTCTCACTGCACTCTTGTCTCACTGCACACCTGTCTCACTGTACACCTGTCAATCAATAGAGCAGCTGGCCTTCTCAGACCCTGCAGCTACACAAGAGAGAACAGCACGACCTCTCCAGCACATGTCTCACTCACACCTGTCTCACTCACACCTGTCTCACTCACACATGTCTTACTGCACACCTGTCTCACTTTACACCTGTCTCACTGCACACCTGTCAATCAATAGCGCCGCTTGCCGCCTCAGACACTGCAGCTACACAAGAGAGAGCAGCACGACCTCTTCAGCACCTGTCTCACTGTACACCTGTCTCACTGTACACCTGTCTCACTCACACCTGTCTCACTGCACACCTGTCAATAGAGCAGCTGGCCTTCTCAGACACTGCAGCTACACAAGAGAGAACAGCATGACCTCTCCAGCACATGTCTCACTCACACCTGTCTCACTCACACATGTCTCACTCGCACCTATCTCACTTGCACCTGTCTCACTGCACACATGTCTCACTACACACCTGTCTCACTGCACACCTGTCAATCAATAGAGCCGCTGGCCGCCTCAGACGCTGCAGCTACACAAGAGAGCAGCACGACCTCTCCAGCACCTGTCTCACTCGCAGCTGTCTCACTGCACACCTGTCTCACTGCACACCTGTCAATCGATAGAGCCGCTGGCCACCTCAGACGCTGCAGCTACACACGATAGAGCAGCACAACCTCTCCATCACTTGTCTCACTCACACTGAACCTGCCGTCTGTCTCATTGCACACTGAACCTGCCGTCTGTCTCACAGCACACTGAACCTGCTCTCTGTCTCACTGCACACTGAACCTGCCGTCTGTCTCACAGCACACTGAACCTGCTCTCTGTCTCACTGCACACTGAACCTGCCGTCTGTCTCACTGCACACTGAACCTGCTCTCACTATCTTACTGCACACTGAACCTGCCATCTGTCTCACTGCACACTGAACCTGCCGTCTGTCTCACTGCACACTGAACCTGCCGTCTGTCTCACCGCACACTGAACCTGTCGTCTGTCTCACCGCACACTGAACCTGCCGTCTGTCTCACAGCACATTGAACCTGCTCTCTGTCTCACTTCACACTGAACCTGCCATCTGTCTCACTGCACACTGAACCTGCCATCTGTCTCGCTACACACTGAACCTGCCGTCTGTCTCACTGCACACTGGACCTGCCGTCTGTCTCACTGCACACTGAACCTGCCGTCTGTCTCACTGCACACTGAACCTGAACCTGCCGTCTGTCTCACTGCACACTGAAGCTGCCGCCTGTCTCACTGCACACTGAACCTGCCGTCTGTCTCACTGTACACTGAACCTGCCGCCTGTCTCACTGCACACTGAACCTGCCGCCTGTCTCACTGCACACTGAACCTGCCGTCTGTCTCACAGCACACTGAACCTGCTCTCTGTCTTACTGCACACTGAACCTGCCATCTGTCTCACTGCACACTGAACCTGCCGTCTGTCTCACTGCACACTGAACCTGCCGTCTGTCTCACTGCACACTGAGCCTGCCGTCTGTCTCACTGCACACTGAACCTGAACCTGCCGTTTGTCTCACTGCTCACTGAAGCTGCCGTCTGTCTCACTGCACACTGAACCTGCCGTCCGTCTCACTACACACTGAACCTGCCGTCTGTCTCACTGCACACTGAACCTGCCGTCTGTCTCACTGCACACTGAACCTGCTGTCTGACACTCACACAAACCTTTCATCCTTTGTGAACCCAGCACTGCTGTTCTCCAGCATAAGGTATGATGTGCATGGGATGCTGATAGACCAGCTCAGGCTCGCTCAAGAACACAATGACTATGTGTGTCCAGCTCTATCCAGTGTAACCTGAACCAATGTAGAATTCATGCTGGTTTCTGCTGTATTTTTCAGTAGGACATTTTCATTATTTATTGTTTATGAATCGGTTTCCTCATTCCTCGTGTCTGCTGCTGCTCATCATGAAGATGGGAGATGTTCAAACACATTCAAACACACTCTCACACACATTGGGTTTGCTTTCCATAGACGTAATGATTTTTATACTGTACAAACTGTATATTCACTGTGATGATCCAAACGCTAGCAATCCGTGACCCAACTGAACCTCAGAAGAGACTGCTGTGACCCTCACATGTGACTGGCTCAATATCAGCCCCTGTGTTCAATAATTAGCACTGCAGTGTTTTCTGTGCTCTGAATCATGTCCACTGTGTGCCGCACATACAATCCCGGCCTTTGATAACATTAGGGCTATTTCATGTGTTTGAAAGCAGTCTCTTAATCTCACCAAGGCTGCATTTATTTGATCAGAAATACAGTAATACATTAATACTGTGATCAAAGCTGAGTTTAAGCATCATTACTGCTTTGTGCACTTGAAGCTTCTGTCACCAATAAGAATCCCTTGTGAACGCATTTGGCCATAAAAGCTCTTTCTGATTCTGACAAATACACTCACTGACTCAACACAGAGTGACCTAAATAAACACTGAGTATCTGAAATAAACACTGAGTATCTGAAATAAACACTGAGTATCTCTAATAAACACTGAGTATCTGAAATAAACACTGAGTATCTGAAATAAACACTGAGTATCTGAAATAAACACTGAGTATCTCTAATAAACACTGAGTATCTGAAATAAACACTGAGTATCTGAAATACACACTGAGTATCTGAAACACACACTGAGTATCTGAAATAAACACTGAGTATCTGAAATACACACTGAGTATCTGAAATAAACACTGAGTATCTCTAATAAACACTGAGTATCTCTAATAAACACTGAGTATCTCTAATAAACACTGAGTATCTGAAATAAACACTGAGTATCTGAAACACACACTGAGTATCTGAAATAAACACTGAGTATCTGAAATACACACTGAGTATCTGAAATACACACTGAGTATCTGAAATACACACTGAGTATCTGAAATACACACTGAGTATCTGAAATACACACTGAGTATCTGAAATAAACACTGAGTATCTGAAACACACACTGAGTATCTGAAATACACACTGAGTATCTGAAATAAACACTGAGTATCTGAAACACACACTGAGTATCTGAAATAAACACTGAGTATCTGAAATAAACACTGAGTATCTGAAATAAACACTGAGTATCTCTAATAAACACTGAGTATCTGAAATACACACTGAGTATCTGAAATACACACTGAGTATCTGAAATACACACTGAGTATCTCTAATAAACACTGAGGGCCCTATTTTAACGATCTGAAACGCAAGTGTCAAAGCGTGAAGCGCAAGTAACTTTGTGGGCGGGTCTCGGCGCTGTTGCTATTTTCCCGGCGGGATAAATGGCTCTTGCGTCCGGCGCAAATCTAAAATGGGTTGGTCTGAAGTAGCTTCATTATTCATAGGTGTGGTTTGGGCGTAACGTGAATAAACCAATCCGAGCGTCATCCAACATTCCCTTTAAAAGCTGGTGCGCAAGTTCCATTATGGATTGCTATTATTATGGCGTATTTACCAGGCGCACGCCAGGAGCGGTTCACAGCCGAGGAGACTGATGTTCTTGTAAGAGCAGTGAAAGACAGAGAAGTGAAGTTGTAATGTTGTACATTATGGTAAAGGTGATTTCACAGTCTTTTTTTTTTCAGTCTTTCAGTTTTTTCAGTTTTTCAGTCGATTTTTTTTCCTGGTTCTTGACGGACAAACCAATTTGTCAGATGTCATATACATAGGCCTATATGTCTTGCCACTATTGGGCAAACAGGTCTTATCCTTAATTATTACAATTAGCCTGAATCATTTGTAAGCTAGATTTATGCCTATTTTTTCACATCTTCGTGGCACACCACAATGATTTCCGTCATCTCATGTGTTAATATTTTTTTAGTGTAACAATTTATGATTTGCAAAAATAACTTTTGCATCTGTGTAGATTACATGAGCAAAGTGTATGCGCGTTGTGCACGCTATACATTATGGTCAAGCATGCGCCCTTAAAATAGCATAATGAACAACGCGCAACGCGCCACTGACTTTAGACTAGGTTTTTTCTGGTCAGTGGCGCAATTGTTTAATGGAACAGCAAAATAGCACCAGGGATTGTTTGCGCCGGAACACGCCTCCTTTTTTGCGCTGAACCGCCCAGGGAGCGCAAGTTCATTCACTAGTTTAGCGACGTGCTTCTGTGGAGGGAAAAGCGCGCTTTGCGCGGGTGCAAAATAGGAATGACACATGCGTCGATGTACAAAGTCAATTGCGCTGGGTGCAAGATAGGGCCCTGAGTATCTCTAATAAACACTGAGTATCTGAAATACACACTGAGTATCTGAAATACACACTGAATATCTGAAATACACACTGAATATCTGAAATACACACTGAGTATCTGAAATAAACACTGAGTATCTGAAATACACACTGAGTATCTGAAATACACACTGAGTATCTGAAATAAACACTGAGTATCTGAAATACACACTGAGTATCTCTAATAAACACTGAGTATCTCTAATAAACACTGAGTATCTCTAATAAACACTGAGTATCTGAAACACACACTGAGTATCTGAAATAAACAATGAGTATCTGAAATACACACTGAGTATCTGAAATACACACTGAGTATCTGAAATACACACTGAGTATCTGAAATACACACTGAGTATCTGAAATAAACACTGAATATCTGAAATACACACTGAGTATCTCTAATAAACACTGAGTATCTCTAATAAACACTGAGTATCTCTAATAAACACTGAGTATCTGAAACACACACTGAGTATCTGAAATAAACAATGAGTATCTGAAATACACACTGAGTATCTGAAATACACACTGAGTATCTGAAATACACACTGAGTATCTGAAATACACACTGAATATCTGAAATACACACACACACTGAGTATCTGAAATAAACACTGAGTATCTGAAACACACACTGAGTATCTCTAATAAACACTGAGTATCTGAAATACACACTGAGTATCTGAAACACACACTGAGTATCTCTAATAAACACTGAGTATCTGAAATAAACACTGAGTATCTGAAACACACACTGAGTATCTGAAATAAACACTGAGTATCTGAAATACACACTGAGTATCTGAAATAAACACTGAGTATCTGAAATACACACTGAGTATCTGAAATAAACACTGAGTGAGCCGGTAATCAAACGCTGTTCATCATTATCAGAGATTCAAAACTGTGTAGAAAATCAATTATCAGCCGAGAGGAAATGAATCATTGAGAGAGACGAGTAAGTGTGTGTGTGTGTGTGTGTGTGTGTGTGTGTGTGTGTGTGTGTGTGTGTGTGTGTGTGTGAGTGAGTGTGGGCATGTTTTTGTGAAATATCAGGACACAAATGTGTATAATGACATGGGTATTACAAAAAGAAGGTGAAATATGAGGACATTCCCCATGTCCTCACTTTTCAAAATGCTTATAAATCATACAGAAAACGTTTTTTTTCACAGAAAGTAAACTGAGTATCTGAAATAAACGCTGAGTATCTGAAAAAAAACACTGAGTATCTGAAATAAACACTGAGTATCTGAAATACTCACTGAGTATCTGAAATACACACTGAGTATCTGAAACACACACTGAGTATCTGAAATACACACTGAGTATCTGAAACACACACTGGAGTATCTGAAATACACACTTAGCATCTGAAATACACACTGAGTATCTGAAATAAACACTGAGTATCTGAAACACACACTGAGTATCTGAAATACACGCTGAGTATCTGAAATACACACTGAGTATCTGAAATAAACACTGAGTATCTGAAACACACACTGAGTATCTGAAATACACTCTGAGTATCTGAAATACACACTGAGTATCTGAAATAAACACTGAGTATCTGAAATACACACTGAGTATCTGAAACACACACTGAGTATCTGAAATACACACTGAGCAGTGTTGGGGGTAACGCATTACAAGTAACTTGAGTTACGTAATAATATTACTTTTTCCAAGTAACTAGTAAAGTAATGCATTACTTTTCAAATTTACAACAAAATTTCTGAGTTACTTTTTCACATCAATTTGACTGACAGCTCTCCTGCCCCCATGTTGAGAAAAATAAGTGCAGATGTGTTGTGTGTAAACATGATGGTTATTGTAGTTCTAGACTAAATGTGAGTATTTATTTATCTCACTTGCACAATAAAGATTCTGGACTCTTCAAAATGAATAAAATCTGTCAAATGCAAAATCAGAGTACTATGCAAACCTTCAATAATTAAATGTTAAATAAAACAACAATTTTTATGCATAATCTACCTTTTATATTTAAATTACCAATGTCTTGCTGTTGACCTTTGATGATGAAAATTACTAGATTTTTTGTTGTTATTAGTAAAACTTTTTTCTCTTGCGTCCTATTTACCATTATCCAGAATGGCAACACAGCAGAGCTGCACCCTCTACTGTTCATGCGTGAATTAGCATTTTTACCTCAGCCTGGGGCTTATTATTTCAATTTTGGTATGAAGAGGTCTTTACCGTTGCATAAAAATATAACTTTGTTATAAACAAAAACAAAAACAAACCCAGCCCAGATGAGAAAAAGTAACGCAAAAGTAACGTAACGCATTACTTTTCTTAAAAAGTAACTAAGTAACTCAATTAGTTACTTTTTAAGGGAGTAACGCAATATTGTAATGCATTACTTTTCAAAGTAACGTTCCCCAACACTGACACTGAGTATCTGAAATACACACTGAGTATCTGAAATACACACTGAGTATCTGAAATACACACTGAGTATCTGAAATAAACACTGAGTATCTGAAATAAACACTGAGTATCTGAAACACACACTGAGTATCTGAAATACACACTGAGTGAGCCGGTAATCAAACGCTGTTCATCATTATCAGAGATTCAAACCTGTGTAGAAAATCAATTATCAGCAGAGAGGAAATTAATCATTGAGAGAGACGAGTAAATGTGTGTGTGTGTGTGTGTGTGTGTGTGTGTGTGTGTGTGTGTGTGTGTGTGTGTGTGTGTGTGTGTGTGTGTGTGTGTGAGTGAGTGTGGGCATGTTTTTGTGAAATATCAGGACACAAATGTGTATAATGACATGGGTATTACAAAAAGAGGGAGAAATATGAGGACGTTCCCCATGTCCTCACTTTTCAAAATGCTTATAAATCACACAGAACAAGTTTTTTTTCACAGAAAGTGAACTGCACAGTCTCCTGTGAGGGCTAGGTTTAGGGGCAGGGGCAGTGTGTGTGTGTGATGGGTAGGTTTAGGGGCAGGGGCAGTGTGTGTGTGTGTGTGTGTGTGTGATGGGTAGGTTTAGGGGCAGGGGCAGTGTGTGTGTGTGTGTGTGTGTGTGTGTGTGTGTGTGATGGGTAGGTTTAGGGGCAGGGGCAGTGTGTGTGTGTGTGTGTGTGTGATGGGTAGGTTTAGGGGCAGGGGCAGTGTGTGTGTGTGTGTGTGTGTGTGTGTGTGTGTGTGTGATGGGTAGGTTTAGGGGCAGGGGCAGTGTGTGTGTGTGTGTGTGTGTGTGTGATGGGTAGGTTTAGGGGCAGGGGCAGTGTGTGTGTGTGTGTGTGGGCATGTTTTTGTGAAATATCAGGACACAAATGTGTATAATGACATGGGTATTACAAAAAGAGGGTGAAATATGAGGACGTTCCCCATGTCCTCACTTTTCAAAATGCTTATAAATCACGCAGAACAAGTTTTTTTTCACAGAAAGTGAACTGCACAGTCTCCTGTGAGGGCTAGGTTTAGGGGCAGGGGCAGTGTGTGTGTGTGTGTGTGTGTGTGTGTGTGTGTGTGTGTGTGTGTGTGTGTGTGTGTGTGTGTGTGTGTGTGTGTGATGGGTAGGTTTAGGGGCAGTGTAAGGGGATAGAAAATACGGTTTGTACGGTATAAAAACCATTACGCATATGGAATGTCCTCACATTTCACAAAAACAAACATGTGTGTGTGTGTGTGTGTGTGTGTGTGTGTGTGTGTGTGTGATGGGTAGGTTTAGGGGCAGGGGCAGTGTGTGTGTGTGTGTGTGTGTGTGTGTGTGTGTGTGTGTGTGTGTGTGTGTGTGTGTGTGTGTGTGTGTGTGTGTGATGGGTAGGTTTAGGGGCAGTGTAAGGGGATAGAAAATACGGTTTGTACGGTATAAAAACCATTACGCCTATGGAATGTCCTCACATTTCACAAAAACAAACGTGTGTGTGTGTGTGTGTGTGTGTGTGTTGCGTTGCGTTGCAGCTCTCAGTGCTTTGACAGACAGACCTGCTGTTATTGATGGCACAGATAAGGCCGTTGTCTCTAGGGAGCAATAAGCAATAAAGTTATTTCTAATTGAAATTTCACAGAGGAACACGACACTCCCCGCGGCTCCTTCAGCGCATCTCACACACACACACACACACACACACACACACACACACACACACGAGGAGATCCTCGGCCCGGATCGATCAGCGCTGGAGTCACAGCAGCACATGAGATGCACAAACGCGCCTCTGTCTCGTCCGTCCTGCGCATACTGAGTGCTCTGGCAGCTGACCGGGCCAAACTCTTCCATCATTAGTGAGTCCACACACACACACACACACACACACACACACACACCAGGACGCTCTAGAGAGAAGCGTTTACAACTGCGTTCACCTGCTAAAACAACATGGCAGATCTCAGAGGTCACCGTGGAGAGGTCAGGAGGTCAGTTTCCTGGACATCGTGGATCAATACTGAGCGATCGACTGGTTCCGCCTGAGGGTAATGTTTTACACACACAACTGAACTAATGGGGGTTTATTTACCACTGACTTATGGCCCAATTACACCACAACTGTAACCATAACGTCTCACCAATCGACCTGTGACAGCCAATCAGAATCCATCCTGCTCTAAAGAGCTGGAGCGTTTAAAGAAGGGATTCTCGCATCATTCCCTAAAAGTTCTCTAAAGTTTAACGAAAATCCTGAACCTTCACAGAACATTAGGAACGTTCCTCAAACATCCAGACTTTAGGGGGATGCTCCTTTGGTTATTCTATGGTCACACAGCAACGCTACCAAGAGGACATTTGGGATGTAAATAGAACGTTCCCATTCGGTTCCCTGTTAGTCAGATGGGATATTTAATTCGGGACTGCGCTGCGACTTATCTTCAGTGCAGTGGTCACTAATGATCTAAGACTCTCTATTATCTAGACTATCTAAAAATCACATTCTAGGTTGGTCCCCTAAAGGTCCTGCAAACGTTATGGGAATGTAGTGTAGAGGGAACATCCTATAGGAATGGTTCCCTAAATGTTCCCAGAACGTCCTGAATGCTCCGTGAAGGTCTGTTAAAGAACATCCCACAACCCTTTAAAGAACTCCATACCATGACCGTCTCAGAACGTTCTAGTAACGTTACTAGACGACGTCCTTCACACCAGCGGGAACGTTCTGGGAACATAAAATGTCCTAATACGACAGGGTCCCCTAAACTTTTGGAGAACTTCCTGAATGCTCAGTGAAGGTCCGCCAAAGAACGTCCCCCAACCCTTTAAAGAACATCATGACCGTCTCAGAACGTTCTGGGAAAGTTACTAGATGACGTCCTTCACACCAGCGGGGAGGTTCTAAGAAGGTTCTGGGAACATCAAATGTCCAAATACAATATGGTCCCCTAAATGTTCCACAAACTTTCTGAATGTTCCGTGAAGGTCCGCCAAATAACGTCCCCCAACCCTTTAAAGAACTCCATATCATGACCATTCTGGGAACGTTCTGGGATCATTACTAGACGACATCCTTGACACCAGCGGGAACGTTCTGGGAACATAACATTTCCAAATACAACAGGGTCCCCTAAACTTTCTGAGAACATCCTGGATGTTCCGTGAAGGTCCTCCAAAGAACGTCCCCCAACCCTTTAAAGAACATCATGACCGTCTCAGAACGTTCTAGTAACGTTACTTGACGACGTCCTTCACACCAGCGGGGAGGTTCTTAGAAGGTTCTGGGAACATCAAATGTCCAAATACAACATGGTCCCCTAAACGTTCCGATAACTTCCTGAATGCTCCCTGAAGGTCCGCCAAAGAACGTCCCCCAAACCTTTAAAGAACTCCACATCATGAGCGTCTCAGAACGTTACTAGACGACGTCCTTGACACCAGCGGGGAGGTTCTAAGAGCGTTCAGGGAACATCAAATGTCCAAATAAAATAAGGTTCCCTAAACGTTCCGAGAACATCCTGAATGTTCCATGAAGGTCCGCCAAACAACGTCCCAAAACCCTTTAAAGAACTCCACATCATGACTGTCTTAGAAGGTTCTAGTAACGTTACTAGATGACGTCCTTCACACCAGCGGGGAGGTTCTAAGAATGTTCTGGGAACATCAAATGTCCAAATACAACAGGGTCCCCTAAACGTTCCCAGAACTTCCTGAATGCTCCGTGAAGGTCCGCCAAAGAACATCCCCCAACCCTTTAAAGAACTCCACATCATGAGCGTCTCAGAACGTTCTAGTAACGTTACTAGACGACGTCCTTCACACCAGCGGGAACGTTCTGGGAACATCAAATGTCCAAATACAACAGGTTCCCCTAAACTTTCTGAGAACTTCCTGAATGCTCAGTAAAGGTCCGCCAAATAATGTCCCCCAACCCTTTAAAGAACATCATGACAGTCTCAGAACGTTCTGGGAACGTTACTAGATGACGTCCTTCACACCAGCGGGGAGGTTCTAGGAAGGTTCTGGGAACATCAAATGTACAAATAAAACATGGTCCCCTAAACGTTCCGAGAACTTCCTGAATGCTCCATGAAGGTCCGCCAACCCTTTAAAGAACTCAAAACGTTACTAGACGATGTCCTTGACACCAGCGGGGAGGTTCTAAGAACGTTCTGGGAACGTAGCATATCTAACGGGGTACTATCCAGTAAAGAAGAGACAACAACAGAACTCAAACAGTGATGATGTCATGCAGTGGATGGGCGGAGTCCAAGCAAGTTGCTCCTTATTTGTTACTTTACATCAAGGCTTTTCAATCTTTTACACAGCAAACACGATCATCCTCGAGTGAGGGGAGGCGCTAAACAGTCGCGATGTCATCACTACGGGCCAATCGTGTGTGTGTGTGTGTGTGTGGTGTTCTCCACACACACTCTTTACAGCATCCTCCTCGAGCTGCTGTAGTGATGTACATCTTTAATAAGAGAAGCGTGTGATTATAATGCAGATGCTGCAGTTCCTCATGTGTCGTGTGGCTTTGAATCCTTAAAACGGCATTAATTAAATGTGGCCTGATAGATTGTGGAGTCATGATGAATTTATTACCGCTGCGTATTCCCACAACTGCCCGAACAATCCTGACGGAGTTAAAATATGCTCATAAGCACATCAATCACAGCAGAGAATGAACACACACTCACACACTCTCTCACACACTCACACACACACCCAGCATTTATGTTGTGACTAAAGATAAACAAGTATCCTGCATGTTTTATAAAGGCCAACAGTCGCAGTCCTTAAACACTCAGACAGACAGTCAGACACACAGATAGACAGACACACAGACACTCAGACAGACAGTCAGACAGACACACAGACACTCAGAAAGACAGAACGACAGACAGACAGACACACAGATAGACACTCAGACAGACAGAACGACAGACAGACAGACAGACAGACAGACAGTCAGACACACACACACACACACACACACACAGACACTTAGACAGACAGACAGAATGACAGACAGAGACAGACAGTCAGACACACAGACACTCAGACAGACAGAGCGACAGACAGACAGTCAGACAGACAGACACACATACAGACAGAACGACAGACAGAGTGTCAGACACACACACAGACAGAACGACTCACAGACAGACAGACAGATAGAGAGAACCACAGATAGAGAGAACGACAGACAGACAGAACGACTCACAGACAGACAGACAGAACAACAGACAGACAGATTTTGACTGTCACC